>JAKWBI020000030.1:0-187181 GCA_022664585.2 Zalerion maritima
AATGCCCGCAATTAACCAACCAAAATAAAAATAAAAAATCACCACCAAAACCCCACCCCCCCCCCCCCCCCCCCACCCCCCCCCCCCCCCCCCCCCCCCCCCCCCCCCCGGATGTGCCCCTCCCTCTAAATAGCCGGAGACCAGACATTGTCTTTTCGGATGCCGGTCGACGCATGCACGGCGTCGGTGCCAGGAGCGGATTGGATCGTGGGAAGCGAAACGACCAACCAGCCAACCACTGTACGGCGCAACCCCCGCATGTTGTTTTTTTTTTTTTTTTTTTTTGGGGGGGGGGGTTTCTTCGGATGGAGGAGCCATTGACGTGCTGGTTTTCGCGGGGGACGAAAACAGGAAAAGGATTCTGCTTGCAGGCAACAAGATCGTGGGATGGACTTGGAATACACAGTCTTCGTGGAGATGTGCTCACGGCACGAATATGGTAATGAGCGAGAGTCCGCGGTATAGGGAAAAATTCAGAGAGAGAGAGAGAGAGATAGTAGCCACGGAGCAACGGCTTGCCCTTCACCTACATGGGAAAAGCCCCCGCCCACGAGAGACGATGCAAATCCCGGGCCAGGAAAAGGAGAGGGAGAGCTCCGGGACACATCACATGTTGGATGCGCTGCATATTTCCTGCTGATGCACGCCGCCAAAGGTTTTGGGCTTTTCTTGGGCTCGACAAAGAAGGTTGGAATTTGAGTGCGGGCAGCCTCACCTGACGATCAAGACAACCCTCGCTTCGTAGCAAAGAAATATCTGCACATTTCGAAAGCCACCATTTCCGGCCGTGACGCAGTGGGAGGTTTTATGGCGTTCCGATCAATATTATGATTGGGGACCGGAGAGGCTGTGCAGCTTTCTGTCGAACGCCATGGAAGCGGGTGAATGCCGTGTCACATAAGGTACGTTGGGAAGATTGGGGGCATGGATGTGTTTGCCTTTCTTTAGTCCATGGTGTTATGGTCCGGGATTCGGTTCCCTTAATAGCTTAATACCTGATAACTACTGCCCTCCCCTCTTGAGTTGAGGATCTTGCGGAAATGGGACGATGAGCTTGTTTTTTTTTTCTCCTTTTTTTCCTTCTCGATGAAAGAACAGTGATATTTCCCCCCTCAAAATTACTGACGCCAGATCAACCCTTCGACTTGTCGTCATAGATTTTTCTGATATATCTATAACCCTGCCGCGACCGGAGCCCGGCGCTGCGTCGCTACATCTTGATGTTAGCCATAATGCCCCTCCGCAGCCCTGCGTGGCTTGCAACAGGCCGAGAGCCACACAGAGTGGCCGTCCCTCCATGGGCTTTCTTACTTCTCCTACTTCACGCCCAGACCTCGACCCAGCAGCGAGACCCAGTTGAAAACTTTTGCAGAAGATGGGGGCACCAGTCGGCGGTGGTAGGGAACCAGCTAATCCTCGACGGGGGATGGGTACAGTGGGACGGACTGGGGACGAATTATAGTAGTATGTCGTCGTCCTCCTATTTCCTAACCTACAGCCAGCCTGGGCGATGCCACAACCATCCCGCCCGTTCCCTCCCTACTCGCCCGGTATTATCCCCATACCTGCCGTGTTCCGCATCCCCGTACGGAGGAACGCAGCGCGGCTAACTTGCCGGATCCTCTCCTTCCGAAAAAAACAACGCAGACGAGTGGCTCTCCTACCACGACCTCGAGTCGGACGAAGAAGAAGGCATGCCGCCCCTGTACGCCAACATGTCCAAGAACGCGACCATACCCCGCGTGGCGGGGGCCACGTTGTGGGCCGACGACATCAACGGATACGCTTACCTCTACGGGGGCGAATTCACGGGCGGGGAAGATGAAGCGCTGCCGCTCGCGCTCTACAAGTACGACGTTTGGCGTGACGAGTGGCTCGTCCTGGACGTACCCGGGACGAAGGAGATCGGGACTGCGGCTTTCGGCGCCGGGGTCAGCGTGCCAGAGCGGGGTGAGGGGTGAGTACCTATTTTTGTTTTGCTTTCAGTTCGTTGATTGATTGATCGACTGACTGACTGACTGACTGACTGATTGAATGCTTTATTCCATTGAAATAAAGCTTGAGGAGGAGGAGGAGGAGGAGGAGGAGGAGGGGGAAGAGGATTCTTTTGTCTTTGGATTTGGATTGGGACCCACCCAAATATATATATATATATATATATATATATTTTTTTTTTCCCTCGATGTTGATGCTAATGATGGATGGCGGTCGCGAGCAGATACTACTACGGCGGCTGGACGAGCAACCTCACGACCCCCAGCTGGTCTGCGCCTCCGAGAGCAAACACGGGCCTCATAAGATACAGCATGGACGACGATTCATGGACAAACATCACGGGACCGGATACGCTGGGCAGGGCGGAAGGGCTAATGGTGCACATACCCGCCGGGGACGGGGGGATGCTCTTGTATTTCGGCGGGGTGGTAGACCTCACCGGCACGAGCGAGCCAAATGTCATGTTCGAGCCCAACAGAAACAATTCCGCGGCCCCGCAGCCGCTGAGCGAGATATTCGTGTACAATCTCGTCAGCACGAAGTGGTACCGCCAGAACGCCACGGGGGACGTCCCGGAGAACAGGAGGAGGTTTTGCGGGGGGGTGACTTGGGCGGAGGACCGGTCGAGCTACAACGTTTACTTCTTCGGGGGACTGGGATTCGGAGACCAGGAGATGGGTTTTGGAGATGTTTACGCCTTGACCGTGCCGGCTTTCAGGTGGATCAAGCTGTGGCCGGAGGGAAAGGAGGAGACGGGGCCGTTCCCGCATCACGATTTGAGTTGCGATGTTGTTGCGGGAGGAAGCCAGATGATTATTATCGGGGGGTCGTTTACGAATTACACGGGGTGCGATGAGCCCAAGGGGGCGCACGGGCTGGATATGGGAAAGCAGAATGAGAAGAGCGGGAGGGATGGTTACTGGGATACTTACAAGCCTGAGGTTACGGGGTATGTTGTGCCCGAGGAGATTCTGGAGGTTGTGGGCGGGGATGGGGATGGGGGCGCTACCGTTACGGCACCTGTTGGGGGTTTTCAGGAGGGGGATTTGGGGGTGCTTATGGGGTTGAGAGCTAGTTACGAGGATGGTGGGAGGACGGCTACGAGGACGAATCCTTCCGATATTGAGGAGGAAACAGGGGAACCTACGGGAACGGGGGGACCTTCGGAAACAGGGGAAGGGGAGGGGGGTGGAGGAGGGCTTTCGAAGGGGGGGATTGCGGGTATTGCGGTCGGTGCTGCTGTGGCGGGAATTGCGTTGATTGCGGGGTGTGTGTTTTCGTACCGTAAGGTCAAGAAGAGGCATGCGAGGGAGATCCCGAATGGGTTGACCACGAACACACCGGGTGTGATGGCGCCGGGATCACCACCCCAAGGGTCGGAGGCGACGGGCAACCCGCAGATGTCCCCCACAATGATACAGTATGCGCAGCAGCAGCAGCAGCAGCAGCAGCAACAACAGCAGATGCATCATAATAGTTTGGCACCGCATATGTCTTGGGGAACAACTACGGTTGGTAGTCCGACGTATCAGCACCACCCTTTTCTGGAGTCGCAGGCGGCGGGGCAGTTGCCGGCGGAGCTGTCGGCGCGGACGCCGGCGAATGCGGGCATGGAACACGCGACGATGTATCAGGAGTTACCGCAGGATACGGCCGGGGTGAAGAGCACGAATAGTCCTGTTATTAGCGAGGGGGGATGGTATAATCCGGGTGCAGGGGCTATGTCGTCGTATAGTACTAGTCCAAACCCGCAAGGGCATCAGGGCAGCACGTATAGTACTAGCCCGAATCCCCGGCGTCATCAGGAGAGTACGTATAGTGCGAGTCCGAATACGAATTCGACGGGTCATAGGGGTATGGGCGGCACACCGTCGATGTGAATAAGATAAGAGGATCGATTAATAGATAGGTAGATGGATTAGGCAAAATACGCCCTAGCTTAGGTAATTCCCCCGCGTTCGTAAGAAAGATTTGGTCTATCATGGGAAACCCTTTTTCTTTACTATTTTTTGGTTCATCTGCATTAATTAATATTTATCATTTAACCGGTGTATGTTCCATATTCTCTAAACCTAGACTGAAAATAAAATATTTACTTTATGCATAACGTTTATATATTACGTAATAATAATTATATGCAAAGCTTAAATCCGCCTCGGGCTGAGAGATAATGTGTCCGAAGCCAGAGAGAAGTATAAAGCTACTGGATGTCGGTAAGCCGAGAGTCCCTGTGATAAAAACCAAATAGTCGCCAGAAAGGTTAATATACGTTAGGAATAAATGGCTTGAGTAGAATGTGAGAATGATGGGACGGCTCCTTGGTAAACGGAACTATGATAATTTTTTGGTCGGTGTTGAGTTTAGCGTACTACACGGAGTCTTGACCCAGAGTGTCTAGCAAGGTGTGCGGAATTTCCCGCGGAGCTCAAAACGTGAATGCGAGGCCAGAGCTGAACTCTAGCGTGATCCTAAAACCACGGGCGGGCCACCTCCAGCTAAAGGGCAAAGCAAGTTAGAGGCAGAGACATGGATCGAGTCACTTCTTTATTTCTCCCAGCTCCCTGCAAAATTACCCGGAAATTAGCTTCCGGTATTTACGCTGACGGACTCCTTGCTCCACCTGCCGCGTGCCGCCATCGACCTGGGTTGACAGTTTGAAACACTGTGTCCAAGTCTTCGCGGGCGGGAAAGGGAATGCATCGAAAGAACCATGGGCGACGGGGAGATAATCCGGTGCTACGGCTTCAACATCACAGCGGCGGAGTACAACTGCGCCGAACACTGGCATGTCTGCTACCGCTGCCCCACGCTTGAGCCTGATCCGGACATCGCGGGTATTGGGGTAAGTCGAAGAATAAAATATGTTATCATCGCAATTCGCAACTTATCGCCATCACGTCCCTCACCAAAATCCCTACCCTGCGCTCTCATCATGCTCATCACCTAGCAACCAATCTTCCATCTACTAGGTCACCATCGCCTTCCTACTCTCCTCGTTCTCCACCCTCGTCGGCAGCCTCTTACACCTCCTGATTCTCCGTTCGCGGGTTAGGGACCGCGAAAGCTACAACCCCATCGACCGCTACCTGAGACGTCGCGTCGCCGTGCCGCTTTTCCGGCAGCCGAGATGCAAGGAACAAGGGGGAGGGGGGAAAGTTGAAGAAGCGCTCTTCCAGTTCGTGCAGTCCATGTCCGACGCGCAGCTGGCTTCGGGGCTTGGGGTTTTGCTCGCGGGAATCATAAAGCTGAGGCATGACACGATAAGTATTTATCATTTCAGCGTGGTGACGAACTTTGGTTGGTTGAGCAGCAACGTGCATCTGCTCTCGCTGCTGTCGATCAGGACGAGGGTGTTTGGGAGTTTGAAGCGGGCGGAGAGGGTGGAGTATGCGAGGGCGACGGCCGGGAGAGGAGGAGTGCTCGGCTGGGCCGGGAGGGCTTTTGGCTTGTGGGGAGACGTAATGGTGAGGTCTGCTCTCATGGTGGGCATGGTGGGAATGCTTCTTTATTGCTCGTGGGTCGGGGCTTGGAAGGAATGGAACAGCCAGTACGAATGCCCAGCTAGATGCGCGTTGGGCAGACCAAAGGGAGGCGGGCCGCTGGCTTGGGCAATAGCGAGCATGATTCTGGCTGTTTGGGGATATGGTAGTCATCTTTTTTTGCTTTGCATCCCGCTACAGGTGTTGTGGCTGGACAGGTTTCGATCCAGGTTTATCGACAACAAGACGGAGCCTGATCATCCTATGAAGGGGTGGCAGAAGTTGGCCCGCGTTCCGTGGTATTTCTTAGGCTCCGAGGCCCTGCAGTGGATCACAGATGGACTGGTGTGGTTTGTCTGGGGCTGTTACTGGATAGGATCCGACATGCGGGAGGTGAGGAAGGGGGGTAGCAGTTGGGCACCGGGAGTGTGGGAAGAGGAATTCAACATCCTCGGCTTCGGCCAGCTGGTGCCGATAATGTTGTTCATTCTCCCCTTTTGGCAGGTTTTGTCGTCGTATTGTTGTAAGTCACCCGGACCGCTACCTGCTCGCTGTACATCCGTGATTGTGAAAGCTAACGTGAACAGACTTGATACAGCCGCCAGACGTGAGGAATGCACACGGTGAGATACTTCTACCTATGCGGAGCTCCTTTTTGTCTTCGTGCTGGGCGGGGAGATTTCAGATTCTTCCAAAGTACCAAATACTCTCATTCAAGCGCCTTATCGAATGAATTCCCGTGGTGCGACATGGGCCTCAGGCTATCTGCCGACGACGAACGGCTTAATAACTGCGAGCCGGCGTGGCTTGCCAAATGGGTTGATCCCTGTTTATGTCACTAAAAATAAAAATAAAAGTATAAGATAATCAATCTAGGGACAACATATCTGTCCGTTCCCCCCTTAGAGCGGTTTGCTCATTAATTGTGCATACTATGTAAAACTCGAATAGACAACTCGAAAATAGGTATCCATCGCGATACAGCCTCTTTCCATGCAAGCCATTATATCCCATGCGGCCTCCAACGCCTAGAAATGCAAACGAAAACAACCACCAATGCATATATTCCAGCCCAGTGTCCTTATACCTCCTCCTTCTTATGTGTCTTCTCACCCCTCTTCTTTTTTCCCTTCCCCTTCTCACCCTCTCCATGCTTGTTCCTGTTCACGTTCCCGTTCTCAACAACTGCTCCCTCCTCAACTCTCCCATTAATCCCCGCCAACTTCCTCTCTTTCCTCGCCCTCTTCTCCTCGTCAATCTGATCCCTCCACCCCCGTCCCCACCAGACCGCACACAACGTCCCCGCCGTGCCCACCATCAGAAACACGGCAGAAATAGTACTAAACCAGCCCACCCCGATCCCCTTGATCGCAGGAAGTACCACGGCCGTCCCCAGGCACGCAAAAAGGTACCTAACAAAGTAATTCCCGGCTATAACCTCCGCGCCTCTCTCCTGCATGACGTCCAGGCAGTAAGTGTTCAGACTCGGAAAACAAAAGAGCTGCGCCACTCCCTGCAAAAACATCATGATAACGGCCAGAGGGATCCCTCCTTTGTTCGTCTCGACCCCCCAGCCGTATATCAGGATGCAAGCCGGTATAGCGATGCCCATGAAGGGAATGGCGGAGCGCAACCGATCCTCGGGCACGCGAACCCCGTCGCGTTTCGAAATCCACTTGCGAACGACGAAGTCTGCGTACCGTCCTCCTATGAAAGTCCCCGCCAGGTAACCTCCGCCGGGAGCCAAGTAGAACAATCCTCCTTCCATGGGCGTCGTGAGGTTGAATCGCGGGTTCAAGACGTACCGGATGGGAGTGAGGAGGGAATACATGTTCCAGATCAATGCCGAGCTGGCCAGACCGGTCAAGATGAGGTTTGGATAGCGATAAAGGCGAAGAACCCGCCAGGGGTTTATCATTCCCCATAATACTTTTGCCTTTCCCTTCTTGGAGAGCCCCGCAAGATCATCGATGCGCTTATGATAGATAGTTTCCGGGAGGAAGAAGAACATGAGCACACATGCTAGACCGGCGAGTCCGGATTGAAGCCAGAAGATCACGCGCCAGGATTGGTACGTTACTATTACGCCGCCGATGAAGGGGCCGAGGGCGGGGCCGACGAGGGTGCCGAGGAGGAACCAACCCATTGCCGTGGCGCGTTCGATGGGGCGGTATATGTCGCTTTGAAGGCATGAAAAATGTTAGTATTCTTGATTCTTGATTCTTGATTCTTGATTCTGGGTTGAATAATTGATTCGAGGAGTGAGATAGTTCGTGACGCCATGCAATAGCATTGCATTTCATTGACTAGGATATATGATGAGGGAAAAAAGTAGTACGTGGGGAATTTGATGTGCGGGAAGGGTATTTATTTCTTGCAGAGCTTCTGGACTCACCTCAAGCATGCAGAGCCGACAAGAATGAACGCCGTACCCTCGAATGCAGTGAGCATTCGGAAGACGAAGAAAGCGACCAGGTTTGGCGCGAGAGCGGTCCCGATGCTGCATCCGAAGAAGAGGGCTGAGGTTATGAGGTTGATCTAATAATGGGGTTTCCAAGTCAATTAGCTTCGTGGCAAAGGCGCTTTTTACAGCCCGACAGTTCCGGCACGTCGGCTGATAGGTAGAAGGGTTTGCAGCATGTCGGGTATAGGGATAGGCATGGGTATACTACTCACGATGCGCCGTCCGTAAACTTGACTCAACGGACCCCAAATGATAGGCGAAATGCCCATGAAGAGCATGTACATGGCACTGCTGATGTTGATGATGCTTCCCGTGGTGTCGTACTCGGCAGCCACCTCCGGCGTCGCAGCAAGAACGGTCGTGCTGGAAATAGGCGCGAGGAAACTGGCAAAAGACAAGACGCACACGATGACGAGCTTGCGGTGACGGGGTATGCTGTCGTACACCTCGTCGGGGACGTGGACGACGCTGCTTAGTTGCTCGACGGTCGCATCGTGGCCCTGGGACACGCGGGTGGAGATGTGCGAGAGGGCGTCGCTGTCGTAGCTGGTGCGTCCCATTTGCTGTTGCTGGGAGATGGCTCGCGAGACGGCGGGTTGGATGCTGTTGGCTTGGTCTTCGATTTGTCCGGTGTCTATGGAGCTCATGCTTGCGATTGATTCGCCTGAGAAGGAAGAGGACGAGGACGAAATGCGCGCCATGCTCTCCTGGCTGCGAACTCGTCGCGGGGATTTCTCCCCATCACCGCCGACGCTGGGGGGTGGAGAGGTTGTTGGTGTTGTTGCGCCGCCACTGTGAGATTCTGGCATAACGGGTGGTGGTGTGGGCTAGGGATGTCAAAAGACTACTAGTTCAAGGTACAGGTGAGATGCAGTGGTAAATTGGTTCTTCGATTGACCAGGTGGTAGGTAGATTGATATTGCTATTCTAGATCGGTAGGGAACTTCTAATGGCAGTGGTGGATATGATGGAAATGCGTTGATGATGTCAAGACGGGCCGAGTCATTGGACAATAATGGGTTGATGGATATATATTATCCAAAACATACGCGAGGACGAAAGGGAAAGGGAGGGAGAGGCTGTCTAGATAAGTACAAAGTTGACACTCTGAAAATATCTCCAATTGAAGATACGAACACGCCCAAAGATCTACTAGCAGGTCGAATTGTATTTGTAACCGGTTCATCGGATCGAATCCAGAGTCGCAGATTATCATGACCATGCAGTCGGCCATTGGCCCTTCTCGAAAAAGAGTGCTGCGTGGTAGGGGTGTAAATACCCATCCGACGCCGGCAGTCAGGGTTTGGGTCAGGTTGGGGTCAAGGATGGTCAAAGTCTTTCCTTCCTACTGGAGATCCACGTTCAAGGGTTTGGCCAATCCCGGCAATCCGCACTTACAGGACACAGCATGCGAATATTGGACGCATCATGGTGCATCTTTCTTTTTCCAAGTGAGGGGCCGGCAACAGTCACCATCGAAGCCTCGGCTCGGCCTTCCTCCATGTCGTCGACGACAACCGTAGGCAGTAGGAGAAAAAAGAACTAAATTTTCGCTGAAATCCGGAACTCACTGCCACTCTCGCCTACGCTGCACACAGCAGATAGATATCAGGATAAGCAAGCCACATTCTTTTCAGCTCATGCCAACAAAGACGGAGAATACTGGGAATAATGGGGATAAACAGGGTGGATTTTGACTCACTCTTTTACTATTAGGGGAACGGTAAGAATGTCCCGATTCGGCTTCCCTGCTCCGAGCATCGGCCACAGCACGGCGGCATTCCCTCATCCGACAGCCGCAAGCCGGTTCCGAGGTCATTCAACATGGTGAAAGTGGAGACCCTTTCCCAAGGGAATGGGGACGGCCCCGCCTTTCCCTGCGCCGCGGAAGATCCGCGGGTTTGGGTGTCGTTCTTGTTGGGTAAGCTGAGAGTAGTCTGCGTAGTGGCGAGAAGGTGGAGGTTGGGAGAGAGGCGATATTGAAGGGAACTTTGATGGCTTCAAGCTAAGTTTAGAGAAGTCCTTATTCCAGGATTTGGATGTCTAAATCGGATAGTGTCGTCAATTAACGGACACCGGTAGAGGAATTATCCTCCCCGTTCGCGTATCCGTGCCCGTCATTAATATATATACGCTCAGAGTATGCAATTAACGGGGCTTGGAAGTTGGTGGGGGCTATGACGTCGCTCCTGACGCTGCTCGCTGACAGCTTCACTCACAACATCGTCTCAGGCCGGACCATCTGGAAGGTCACGCATTGTCTCACACCACTCTCCGAATTCCAATCCCGGCGGGCCGCTGCACAATCTATCTATACTACTACTCACAGCGAGCCTGGTACTGATAGCGAATCCTCGAGGCATGCGCTTATAGTCGGGAGGGGCTATTAAAGCCGCAGACCAGCCGTCCATCCCTACAGCCATCATGTTACGCAAACATGCGCTGGGCTCATGGCCAATCATCGTATCGAGGGATATAGCGTTGAGGCGATGGCTCTCTCATTTCCTTATACAACGCCAACAGCCTAATCGCCCACACCTAGTCCCAACCTCACCCTTCTCAGAACCCGGTCCATCTTTCTTTACCCAGCGTCACGTACCCTCAGTACACAGACACTACGCCAGCAACCGCAAACCCGTCCACCGGCCTGCAGTCCTCATAGGCCACGACCCCATCCCGGACTCGGCGCGCCAGGAATTCGACTATCGTTCCCTCCCCCGGAGACACAAATCGCAACTCCGCATCTTAGGCCCCGTGCTGGCGGCATGTCTCTTCTACTGGTACTACGTAGAAGTCGTCCCAGTGAGCGGCCGGAGGAGGTTCAACTGCATGAGCGACTGGTTCGTGGATAGATTTGGGGACGTGCAGTACCAGACCATGATGGAGGACCTGAGTAAGCAGGGGGCGACGTTCTTGGGGGAGCGGGATCCGCGGTGAGTTTTGTTTCCCTTTCCTCCCCCGGTTCCCAAAGACTTGCTTATTATGATGACGATAAGGGGGGGCGGGGGGGGGGAATCCGAGATATTCCGGGGCGAGTGAAACGACTAATGGAAGAGAACTACCGTACCCTACAGATCCCGAATGACAATGCGCGTAATGCACAAGCTCATCCCCGTCTCCGGAATCCCTTCCTCGCAGCGCTGGGACATCTTCATAGTAGACGCGCCGCACGTCCCCAACGCGGCCGTCATACCCGGCGGAAAAGTCATAGTCTTTTCTGGCATCTTCAACTTCGTCAAATCCGACGACGCTTTAGCAGCCGTTCTTGGCCACGAGATAGCCCACAATCTCGCCGGGCACGTGGCGGAACGCATGAGCGGAAACATAGGCTTCAACATTCTTCTTGTGGGGAGTTTATTTGTCATGTCCTGGGCTGGACCCGTTGCTTTATACTTTTTCGGGAAACCCTTGATGGAGTTTGTGGTGGGAATGCCGATGAGTCGAGCACAAGAGTCTGAAGCGGATTACATTGGGTTGATGATGATGGCCGAGGCGTGCTACAATCCGAGAGAGGCGAGGAGGTTTTGGGAGAGGATGGATAGGGTTACGAAAGGGGAACCCCCGGAGCTATTGAATACGCATCCTTCGGTATGTTCGCTTTTCTTTCTGAATCCCTGGCGATGCTGACGTTGGTCCTTCCTTCATTCACCCAAGATCAGCGGTGGGAGGGTGGGAGGGGGTTTTGAAAGAGGGTAAGTGCTCAAAGGCTAACCTGATATCTTACAAATATGTGCAGCATAAGAACAGAATTACAAAGATCGAGAAGTGGATGCCGCAGGCCATAGAGAAGAGGGAGAACAGCCAGTGCACGGGGACTTCGCACTTTGCCGACATGCTTCGAAGGGCATTTGAGCAGGGTTATCTCATTATCAACGAGTAGCGAGCTACTTACTTGCATGTTATCAACGGTTAATAGAAGAGACAAAACAATACACCCAAGTAAGAGATTATTGAAGGGTGACTGAAGATAAAAGTATTGACATCAATGATGGCACGAGGAAAGGCTACGCAGTTGTGAGGCTAGACTTTATGATATGGCTTCACTTGACTCGACGCACATTCGTGCGATATGATACACACTGTTTTCCGACTTCGCAGTCCAGCTTTGCATAGTACAGTAGGATGTCGCCTTAGTAAGTATTGCTACTGTGCTGACAGTGCGCCCGAGAGGAGCTAACTACGGGCCGATGAGCTAGTACTGTAGTGATATGAAGGGCCACAATGACGACGCTCGCCTGCACCTCTTTCACCCCTCTAGAACATGCATTCCAACTGATCGCACAATTTGCCTCCGATAAAGATATGCCCGAAAATGAATGCTCCTAGAACCATTCGGAAACTACGGGCGATGAATGCAATTGCGTCTTGGCCCATGCGAGAAAAAGATGTGTCCGTCACCTTCCATCTTGGTGTTGAGAGAGGGGGGACACATGAGCCACACTACAGTTCTTCGTTAACGACCAGATGGATCCCTTCCCCCTCCCTTCCACTAGTGCCCTCGCCCTCTTCCTTCTCAACCTCATCCCATCCACTCCACCTCTCCAGCTCAGACCTCTCGGCATCGGGCATCACCAAGAGCGCAAACGCGCCGCCCACGACCGGTCGCGCCGTGAACTGGTTCCCGGGATACGTACCGTCCTTGGTCTCGTACAGATCCGTAAAGGCGCGCCAGGTGGTCGTCTCGTTGAGCCACTTCGCGATGCGCGCGTGAATGAGGTCCTGTGTGTCTCTTTCTGAAGTAGCGGCCGCCCACAGCTCCCAGTCCGTCTTGGTGTAGTCGTGGCGCGTGTCGAGAGGCACGCCATACTTCTTCACTATAGTCGGGTAGAAGTCTGATTGCATCTTGTAGATTGATTTGGGGACGAAGTCGAGGCCGAGGAGGGCATCGCCGTACAGGTTGTAGAGAAGGCCTGGGGCGACGTGTTAGAATCTCTATAGGTACGTGAGAGAGTAGGTATGTGGACCAGTAACGGGTGGAAGACTTACCGTGCGTTTCGTTTTTGCCGTAGCGTAGCGTGGTGTGGGGTGGTTCAGCATCGTGAGCGATACCAAAGCCCTGCCATTGGCCTAAGTAATCATCCGCAATGGCGCCAAAGTATTTAGCATCTTTGTACTCTCCGATGGTCTCGGAAATGACGGCCATGGCCTTCAAGCCGATGATTCCCTTGATTGCCAGGTTCGTCTGGTTGGCGAGACGGCCGGCGAAGTCATCAGTGGAGAGCTGGTAGGAGGGGATGAGAGAATCCTCGATCAGGTAGCCGGACCACTGCTTGAGAATGCTATAATGTTCTTCGAGGTACTCCTGATCGCCGGATCGCTGGTAGTAAGCAAGTACCATGATGAGCATGTTACCGCACTCTTCCAGGGGCATCGGCTCATCGTGACCGTCTGGGTATCCATGCGCGTTCGGGTAAGTACCGAGATCATGGATGGCGCTGTTGTGTGGGTAGTGGCCGCTTTCTTGGTTCTCAAAAAGAGGGTCCAGCAGCCACTTGATAGTCTTGGGGTTGAACCACAAGTATAGGGGATGAGCGGGGAAAATCACGTCAACTGTCTGTATGTCACTGTTGGAGCTGATCTCCTTTAGGAACAGCATTGGCCGCTCTGGAGTGTTCGTCAGTTGGACTGCGCCAAAGGTTTGGCGAACCGTGAGACTGGTGATGGTGAGTAGATCTTGGCCACCGGCTGCTAGAGACGCCTCCGCAACTTGGCGATCGACGTCCTTGGAGTGCGCGACCATTTTCTTAAAGTCATGATAGAAGTAATGAAGCTTAAAAATATTATTAGTAAGATTTCCAGTGATGTCGTCAATTCAATCACCGTACTCACCGTCTCAATTTCGTGATCGAAGTAGCTCATCCAGAGCTGAGGAACAACTCGGATCCCTCCGTCTCCAAGGAAACGAATCCCTTCAACCTGAGAAAGTCCGAGGGTGTACAGGATCGTACCGTTAGTCTTGCTATCGATGGTACCAAAGTCCATGGAGTAGGCAAAGACCGGCCTGGATTGGTGTTAGTGTCGTCGTCGAGGATATCAGGACATGGGGGTGCCTACCACTTGTGGTTGATTGAGCGATAATCTAGATCCTGCTCATTGTCCAAACTTCCGTCTTCAATGAATTTGGAGCGTGCGATTCTGCCGTGCGTACCGACTTGCCATGTCAACTACAGCGAGATGTCCGTCACGTTAGGGAGGGGCTTTTGTTGGGATATCTAACACAAAACCGGGGGGATGCGGAAAGGGGGGGGTGTGTCACTTACGCCATCTCGAGCCTGAGTGCTCCAGAACCAGTTACCCCAATTGGGTTGTTCGTGGGCTTCAGTGACAGGACGCTGGCGCTTCCTCCTGAAGGACTGGAAGATAATCTCACCTACAACGCCGAAACCCCAGTCGATGACCTCCCTGCGGTCACCCGATGCAAGTTCTATTGGTCAACGTTAGCTAGAAAGTACTATACGGGACCTACGACTGTTCCTACCTCCACTAATGTCGCAGTAAACCTGAACGTCATGCTCCTTGTCGTCGAGAGAGTATACTTCGATCTCGAGGTAGGAGTAAGTGAGCGACTGTCTCTTGATGTCATCTGCAGTGACCGGGGTGAGGAAATTGACCCTCATTCCGACTGTCCCGTTGACTTCCATGGTGAAAGTGCTTCGGGTCGAAGTATACTCAAAAGCAACCTGATCAACCATTTCCTCGTCGAAGGCACTGCCCATCCAGTTGTAGGCCTTGCCGTCGACTCGTACAAGACCTTCCCAGCCCACAATGGAGCCCCTGTTTTCTCATTGTTAGAGAAGATCGCTGGGCAGGGGTTCAGGGTGCAGGTATTACTCACGTCCAGTGTCTCGGCCAGCTGCCGGGCAGGTAGCCGGTCTTGTAGGCATGCGGTTCGCCATCTAGCCACAAGTTCAGATATGGATTGCGAACAGCCAGGGGAATTGAAGGGGGGCGAGCAGGGCTGAAGGTGGATTCTGTTCGCATGTGCTTGGCACCCGCGAGGCTAGCCATAAAGCCCACAAGGGCTGTTACGATCGGCAGCTTCATCGCTGACGAAAGTGTGGTCCGTGGTGTTGTGAAAGGGGAGTCTAACGTGGAGGACAAACGAGCTCTGCTCGGTCATGCAAAGGGTTTGAAATCTGAAAGTGAGAACGCTCGTTATGAAAACATTTGTGGATGTCTCCAAGAAGGTACTATTCAAGAGGGGGAAATAGAAAGCAGCGACGGCGGCGGAAAGGACCTTTCGGTGGTATTCGATTTTTGATGCGCATGCAACTGACCAACTGACCAACGAGAAGAGGAATGTGGAGATACAGGGAAGGTATGCGACTTGGCAACACCGAATTGGAGTCAGTCTCGCGAGGTTTGGTAACGACGGAGCCGTGCTGCGAGCAAGCTGCAAGAAAAGAGGACGCAGGAGCGAATCGAAGCGCAGCAAGTAAGTCCGTACTGCACAGGGCAAGAAGGTTCTCTCTTTCCAAGATCCGGGGGGGGAAGGCGGGCAAGTGATCCCTTAAGAAAAAGCTCACAGAGAAGGGTGCTTCGCCTCGAACTGCGCAACGGTAGTGGAGTTCAGGGGTTGCAAACTTGGAGATGGGCCCAATTGTCAAGGGTGGGGTCACGCGAGACAACCGCGTCAGGGAAGGGATGGGTGTCAGCTCGCAATTCTGAAAGCTCACTGGACAACGATTGAGACCAACCGGCTCTTCGATGGTGCCAAGAATAATGGAGGGTGGGTGGTATCTCGCGGTCAGATAGTTACCACAATGGGAAGACGTTCGAGCCTGTCTCTTCATTCATACGCTATACAAAAGGAACATTATAGGAAACGGGCGCTATCCTGGGGAGTTGGAGCTTGGGCTGGCGGATCGTCGCAAGTCAGAGCCGGGATACAACCAACTCGGTTTGGGTGAGACATCCATCTTCATCCACCTGGCCGAGCCGTCTCTCTGTTGATGGAGTTGCCGACCTAACTTGTTCTCCTTCTGCTTTGCTCCTGCTTCGGCTGATGTCAGCATTCTCAGTTGGGTTTGACGAACGAGAACCAGGACCTTGGCTCTCGGTGCAAGAACAAACGAGCCACCCTCGACGCAAGAAGGAATAATCCGGTAATATACACAGTCGGCTCCTTGCTCTTGAAGATGATGCATCGTCCCTTTGCAAGGCCCCTGGCAAGTCCCCTCATGTTGCCCATGTGCACCGCAAGAGGCTTCGAAATGCGGGGTATAGCAGCTGTGGGTGGGGCAGGCGCTACGGCTTTATCTTCTTGGCCTTTGGAGATGGTGAAGGTGGGGCCTGCGGCCGTCTTCTATTCCCGCCTGCAAAAATGAGGGGCTTGGGAGTTCTTAAACTGTTTGGCCCGTGCCACAGCGCTACGGAAGCACTATAGTCGTAGCACTACATAGTACACCATCTTGGCCATGCTCTTCGAGATACAAGCACCCTCACAAACCCCCCCGACAAGATCCAGTCACCCTAAACACCCGTTAGCTGCCGCTACATTGGGGCGACACCAGCCAATCCGCTGGGCTGGGAAGGGACTCACATGTTCGACATTCCTGCAGTATCACCCCAGCTTGGCTATTCTGGTGGCCCGCCTGACTCTGTCCTGGTGACCACTTGTCAATGGACGTCACAAAATCTCATTCCTCGGGTCTTTCGTTCGGAGGGTGTCAATGTAAATAATCATTTCTCTCTCGGGGAATATACTCTCCATCAGATATGACTGCGACGATCAATTCTAGGTAAATCTAGGGGTCTTTCATGATTGCTTAAACCTCGGTTCTTCCAAGCTAGACCCTTGGGTCTCGACAGTGGCATGGTACAAGATTCATGCAGGGAGATACTTGATGGTACACCACATCTGCCGCCACTGCCGCCACACTGACTCGACTTCGGATCTACATTTCTTTAGCGTCAGGTGACAGAGCAATGGGAACTCACCGGTGATCTGGTCCTATAGTTCGAGTCGGTAGTGCGCCTAATATAAGGAGCAGGGAATGATGTGAATCTGTGGGCTCGCTGCTTAGTATTGGCTTCTTGGAAAATGATATTGGATCTTAGGCATTAGATATATGGTATCTTGGGACGTAGGCGACAACTTCAGCGAGCTATATGCCATTTTAGAAAGGGGGACATGAATCTAGATGGCTTCCAAGCCAGAGATGTGTAGAGTTGTGGTGGGAAATCACTAGGACCCTGTTAGAAGACACGGCGCCTAGTTAGTATTCAATCCTCTACTTCGCAGCTCTCCTTTCTTCTTCCTTTCCCTTCCTGGCCTACCGTATGGTTTATCTCTTCTATGGTGCGAATCAGTGTCTCTGTTTTTGAAGGGTATGGACTCGTCGAACATGTCTGCACTCACTATCGTCATAGAGGTAGGTATCACTCAGCTCGCTCGGTATCTAATGGTGAGAAGCCCCAAAGCCAGAGCTAAGCAAGGCGAACAGACGAGGCGAAGATCTCGTCGCGTTTGAAAAGTCCAACGCTGGGGGGTGTTGGGCGCCTCGGAGCGATTAGCCTCGATGCAAGTGGTGATATAATCATACCTTGAGTAGGATGGGCAGCTAGATCAACGGCAAAGAGAAAGATAGTCCAGCGTGACCATTTCGCCGAGTTGGAAGAAAATAGGTAAGCAAGGAGATCATAGGGGTCAAGAAAGACAATTCTAGGGTTTGAAAATTTCAGTGCATCCCTTCGCGATTCAAGAGAAAGGGCAGGAGTGATGGGCTATGCTATCTCCCACCATGCAGGCTGCTGATTGCTAATTGCTAGCACTTGGCAGGAGACGCCCCCTTCGACTTGCGTTAATGCCAAGCCTGCACTTGCCCTCTTGGGAGGCTGTCAAGTCTCAACCGTGTTCCGTTGTGGGCAACAACTGCTGCATAGCCATTCATTTGTTTGGTGTTTCGACACCAACTACCTAAGAAGAAAAACATCGGCGACGCCAAAGCCAGAGAAAAGTTCTGCATCGCCACACAGCCATATGTAGGGTGACAATTTAAGGTTGATCGAGCGGTTAGAACAAATGCTGGAATATGTTTTGCGCTGTTATTCAGGTTTTTGAAGCGCTGGCTGATCTCAAGGCGGCGATTCGCGATACGAGTCAAGTATCAGAAAACTCGGTAACGACAGCACCATCAACTTACCGAAATTGAGGACGAAAATTGGGCATACACATCACTTCCCTTAATAAACGAGCGCGTCTCGCTCTCTGTTTTGGTTGGGGCCGTGGCGATGCATGCTGTACATGGTCACAAGCATGAGCAGATACAAGCATCAACCGGGCCACATTGCCTTCGAGAGCCATCATGAAATACATCCTTTGCTCTCAACGAATGTCTTTGCTATGACATATCGACCTAAACAGCTGGTAATTATAGTTAGGGTAGACCACTCTACCCGTACGTAAATGCCGGCTTTCCTGAAGAGTATATTGTGCATGTTTGCGACCGGCGAGAAACGATAACAAAACTTGACAAGCTATAAGGATTATAATAGTCTTAGTAACATCCCAAGTGTAGCACTAGTACTACGGGCAGCCTCTTGGCGCCCTCATCAACTCTCAAACGTGCGTGGAGTATCAATAGCAACCTCTCCCCTCGTATTAATCCGGGCCTTTGGGCAGATGAGAACATTTGGAATCTCACTTCGTTCCCCACCTGTGTCACGACAACCCGGTCCCAAGGTTCTGACAAGGCACGAATTTGGCGAGGTAGATCAGTGAACAGTATTCAACAGCGAGCGGAAACTGTTGGGGGGAAACTAGAAAATAGCCGTTTCCTTGATACTGTCAGGTTACTCGCACTGTGACATTCTGTCGTACTAAAAAGTTCAACGGTGGAAACCGATCCGAGCTGCCAGTAGAGGTCGGATGGTCCTCGGAAGTAGGCTGAAGATAGGCACACTGAGTGTCGTACATCTGCATGTGAACAAAACTTTTCCTCCGGTTTGATGCCATACAGGCATACAGTAAATTGGCCGAATTTTGGGTAACTGTAGTACTTGATGCCATCCGTATGTCGCCCACATGAGTTTGAAGTATATGGATGCCACGAAGTTAGTGGTGTTCGCGGCAGCCACCTAAGCGATGCAATCGCATGCACTGCCGAAATGAGCAGAGTGATTTAGTCTCAGCGCGAATCGGCAGTCGCTTCTAGTGCCTGGACTGTGCCTTGCGCTCAGAGATTTTCATTTTCATTTTCATTTCTAGGAGGCCCTATACACCCATGTGCATTTTGATGACTGCACCCCATCCAGAAGAGGACATAAAGTTCCGGCTATTCTGCGAGTCAGTCATGAGTAATGGCTACATTGTCTCGTGAGAAGTTAATGGCAAAAGTCCAGACGTCTCATGTCCCTGCCAGTGTTGTTGAGCATAGGAGGCAGTGCGTCTCGAGGATCTAAGCCTCCTCCTGTCCGTATTTCTAGGGATAGGACGAAAGTCTGCGAAGCATGGATCAGCCGGCAGAGGTGGACAACTGGTACTAACCAATGCTCCTAGACAAGAAGCCCACAGACTATGTAGCTACAGAGGAATGATCGGACGTAGGCATTGCACAGACCTGGTTCTTCCCTTGTTTCTTGCAATGCTGGCCGGGTTAAGAAATGCGAACCTTGGCTACAAATTCTCCAAGCTCGCTCGTTGCCAAAAGTTAATCCGGCCACCACGGAGGGGACGGATAGTCTCGCCTCTCCAAACTTGTGTCACGGATGAACGGTGCATCATATTTTCCGACGATGCGACGAGAGAAATCGGCCACCTCGATGGGCCACATTCGAGTAGAGCTGAGATGCCGAGATCTTGTCAGTTGTTTTCGGAGACGCTGGTGTTTTCCATGTGGTATTTGACGGGTCTTGTCGAACAAAAAATTCCACAGGCGAGCAGCAGCGGCAGCCGTGTGAATGAGGGTCCCGTTTTTCGAGTGGCGTAATGACGGAAACACATATATGGAGGAAAGAGGGGAAACAAAATGGAAGGGTCAAACATTCGTCATATATCTTTTAATTTGGGCACGTAGACCGACGAACTAGGCCCACTGGTAGTGTGTTTAAAGGCATAGGGTACGTGTCGAGCCATCAAGTATTAGTGCAATGACGCCGTGGATTCGTCTGGTTCGTCGAGTGTCTCTCTCGGATTGATTATCCATAGGCGGGGGATCACACTTATTGGGTGGTGTCCGTATGTCTATCGTTATTGGTGACGGGATGAAGGTCGAAGATGGATGTGCCTGGTGGGGAGAGTTAGGGTGATTCAAGGTTGATGTTATGGGGACGCTGAAACAATTCTGAGGAAAGGGGATTGTATGAGCTTGAAGGCGGCAGAAGGAACACGGAGCTAAGCGCGAAGCTGCGGGTGTTAACCTAACGTCAAATGTCACGTGTTCCCAGCTATCTCGGCCTGTGCAGAAGGACCATCCCCCCGGTTGGGGTGTGTGCTGATAAAATAGGCAAGCCGCGTACCCCTGCCTCCCCGTCTGTGGGGTGGATCGCATAATGTTGGTGAGTAAGGTGATCCTTTGTCGATCCCCTTAATGAGAGTTTCTGGCGAGCTTTTTGCCCAACCTCGCATCACTTTTTTTTCTTCTCCTACGAGTGAGGGCAATGCACATGAACCCATCGCCAATGCTTTGCTGCGGCTCCAAAATGGACCTGTAACTGGCTTCCCATGGGCCATCCCTGGCCGCCGTTTCTCAGCCCAACTCCGGTCAGGTTGCGATTGGCCCCCTGAAGAGACAGAAGAGGCGAAGAGAAGTCCCTCGAGTCTTTTTAGATTAAGCTCGAAACTCGTTAATGTTCGGAGAAGAATCAGCTCAACTTTGGACAGAAGCCTCTTTGGCAAAAATCACTGATTGTTGACAGTGCCCACTTTCAGCTTGACAGAGCCGTCTGAACCAACCGCCCTCGTTTTAGTGTCGCCTGTTCCTGATGTTATGCCCTGATCCTTTGAATTTGGTCCCTGTTGGGCCTATACAGCATCCCAATTTACTTGAGTGGTGTTTCCCCATACAATGACGGGGACTTAGCGACTAGTCTACCGCTTCGGGAGAGTTGCGAGTTGCCGAGGCGGGGACCATCACGATCGTCTTAGCTGGGGTATCATATTCGCTCCCCTGGACAAGGTGTGGCTTTACTTGCTACGCTGCTGTCGACGGCAAGTGCGGTTGTAGTGTGATGGATTAGGCCTGGGCTCCTCAGGCTACAAGGCTCTATCCTAGTTGTTGACGAGGCGCAGTGGACTTGACCCGGGAGGGACCCGAAATACTGACTTAGCCTTTGATGTGTTACAAGGGTTTATGGGGATCTTGGCTTCCATGGTCTGCACCACATTCGATCTCCTAGTTTTCCCCCCTCGTCTCAAGTCCAGAAGACTCCAGGACCACGCCCCAGGCATATTATTATGTTCGGCCTACTTGTACATCTCGTGTACTTGGTAACGAGTGATATCAGCAAGAACACTGCGAATACTTATGGTTGGGTACTCGACACTTACAAGCCATGAGAGAAGACAACATCCCCTATTATCTCCTCTTTGATACTCAGCCCTTCCTACCGCTTCTAGCCTCATGTCTAGGTAGTTTATCTGACCTTGTGTGACAGACAGAAGCAACTCCTATTAAGATGGCAGCTCTCCCATCCCACCTTTCCGTCTTGCCTCATTCATTCTCACCTGCATCGGCCAAGCTACACAGGTCTCAGTCGTTCTCTGCTTCTTTTCAGACCTCTCCCTTTTCTAACTTTCATTCATTCTTTGGGTGCTAGTCGCCCCTGACCTTCTTTGACTTTTGTTTCTTCTCCCTTCCTTCTCGAAACAATTCAGCCACCTCACCTTCCTTCACAATGTTGTCACAGTGGAAAGGAGCCCTTTCCTTCCTGTTGCTGCTGGCGGGCGATGCCCAGGCTGGTATCTTTGGGAGGGACAGAGGGGATGGTAACGGACCTGGATTTGAGTCCCCGGGCGGTCTCGAAGCACCTGGGGAGGGCTCTGTTGCACAGAGTGTGGCAACCGGGACCGAGCTGACTACCACCGAAGCCTTCGTGACGCTCTCTGACTCTACAGCAGTTGAGTCTTCCGGAGAAAGCACGAATGTGCTCCTCACCGGCACTGGAACCGGGGACGCTATTTCCACTACAGCTACGGATGCCGTCTTCACCAACACTACGCTTGTTGAGACCAGGACAACAGATCTGGTTCTTTCTACTGGGACCGGAGACTCGGTTGCTACGACAGAAACCGATGCAGTTTTCACAAACACCACCGCCGAGGCTGTCGATTCGACTACGGATGTGATCTTAGTCACCGGAACGGACGGCCAGGTTGTCACCAGCACTCTAGCAGAAGCCACCTTCACCAACACCACCGCCGAGGCCACAGAAACGGCCGCAGAAACCACCGGACCAGACAGCGCCGTCCTTGTAACCGGAACTGATGGCGAGGTTGCAACTTCCACTATTGGAGATGCCATTTTCAACAATGAAACTATCACTACGGTTGAGACCGCCCTTGTCACCAGCACTGTTCTTGTCGTATCTGGCAATGAGACTATCACCAGCGAGGTCGTTTCTACTGTCGTTAACGAGGTCACCGTTACGGGATCTGCTACCGAGACTGCCGCTGAGACGGGTGCAGTCGCTACGGAAACGGCCACTGTCACCTCTCCTGCAATCATCATTATCCAGATGATTACCATTTTCAACTTCAACTCGGCCCTTGGTGCCCCATGTCCTGCTGTTATTTCTAGCCCCAACTCGAACTCTACCTTTTTGGTTGGCCAACAGCCATTCGGCGACCTGTCGTCTGCCTGTAGTGCTGCTTGCAACCAGCAGATGACTGTCTGTGTCTCTCTGGCTGGTGCTGCCTATTCTGTCACCGCCTGTCAGACCCAGTTCTCTGCTTGCATGAACGCTGCTCAGGAGATTGTCACCGTCACCGAGACTGCTAGCGTCGCTGTCCCTACTACCATCACTCAAACCGTTGTAGTTCCGTCTAATGCCACCACCGCAACTGAGGTCGCCAGTGGAATCGAAGATGCTGGTGGCTCCGCCATCACCACCGAGACTCTCTCGGACGGGGCTGTCGCCACAATCGGGGAGAGCGGTATTAGCATTGTCACCGTCACCGAGACGGATGTCGTAGAGCAAACTAGCACATTTGTCACTACCGTTATCGAGACACTTCCTGCAGAGACTAGTGTTGTCGAGTCTGAGAGCACCGTCGCCCTGACTGACGCCGTCGGAGCCACGACAAGTCTCAGCGTCGGTACTGTGACCGTGACTGAGACGGGTGCTCCTCAACTCGTTACCCACGAATCCACCGTTGTTGTCACGGAAACGAATGTGGTCTCCGAGACCAACACCGTGGTTACAACCGTTGTCCAGACTCTAGCCCCAGAGACTTCCCTGGTTGCCTCCGAGGTCACCATGACAGTCACGGGTGCTAGCGGGGAGGAGACGAGTATTCTTACCGTGACAGTCACCGAGGTTGGAACCGCGGTCCTCACCACCATCGAGACCACTCTCGTCGAGACGGAAGCTGCTACCTCAGCGGCAGAAGCCGTTTCGTCTGCCCCTCCCCCTCCTGAAGTTTCTGAGGTCGTCAGCACTGTCGAGTCTGTGATCACCGTCACTCTAGGCGAGTCCACTGGTGTGATGACTGTCACTGTCGTCGAGACCTCCAGTGCCGCAGTTGTCACGACTATTGAGTCTATCGTGACCGTCACTGTTGGCACCTCAACTGGCATCGAGACCACGACCATCCTTGAGACATCGAAAAACGACGCTGTGAGTGAGACAGCCTCTGAAGAAGTGGCAAGCACCGTGGAGCATGTTTCAACCATTGAGACCAATGGATCAACTTTTGTCACCACTGCTACCGTCGTGGAAACACAGAGCGTCGAGACTGCCATCACCCAGACTGTTACCGCCACGGCTAGCGAAGAGATTGTCACTACGATCGAATCGGTGTCTACTGTAGAGACCGAAGGCTCCACGCACCTCACCACAGTCACGGTAGTTGAGACATCCACAAACCTAGCTGTTGTCACCCAGACAGTCATTGTCTCCGCTCCTGCTGTAACTGAGGCTGCTCCAGAGACCGTCACTGCTACTGTCACCATGGTCGTCTCGGAGTGTGTCAGCACTGTGACCCTGGCTTCCGATGCTGCTGCCACAGGAACTGACACTGTTCTTGCTCCTCCTCCCGAGGCTTCTGAGGCATCTGTGGAGGAAGATGACGAGGACGAAGATACTAGCATTCTCACGGGGATCCCTAGTAAGAGCAAGCTGAAGGGTCGTTCTAGGATCTTCCGTGATGCATGGTAAACTGCCAAAGGAAGCGGATGGAAATGTCCGGAGATAGATTGTCCTCTTCCTTTCCTTGAGAACTACATCAAATCTCCCACTTTCATTCCTCCGTGATAAGATACCTACTGGTCGGTATCAAATTCGATTCTTGCCACCCCTCTTCATTTCATCGCCTTTTTGCTTTTTTCCCTTTCTTTTCCCCACTTTAGACTTGCAGGCTAGGAAAGAGCTGAACTCGGCACCAGCGAAAGAGTTGAATGGGACGCCTGCCAACCATAGGCTTTTGTTCCTAGGTGCTGCTGGAGCAACTCCTTTTGGGAAGTCAATCGCCCGCGACGCTTTTGTCCATCGAGAATAGAAATGGGAAAGGCTACATGTTGTATATATGATTATGTATGGGAAACATTGGTTATATTTTTAGGGGTTTTGGAGTTTTCCCTGGTGCCAGACCGCCGGGCTGTTGATATTATGCAGGCTTGGAAACGGCATGGCTCGGTCGGTGGGTTAGGTAGAATGAAAAAATCAGACATGAATTTTGCAATTTTGATCCGTTCTTTATTAAGATCAGATTTGATGCTCAAGTGGACTGATCGTGAATTTCCAGGAGAAAATCAAGGAGGTTCTGGCATTGCAATCATTTACACAATACTAAATCATGAGTATGAGATATGAATCGAGCTGCGTGCGGTGAAGTTTGAACCAATATTAACGCTGGGCAGTTCGGAAATGACTACCTAGTTATTTGATAAATAACACTATAATTGAAAGAATGACAGTGACCAGCGTTAAATTGGATAATAGGAGCGACTCGAGGAACACCGTAAAAGAGTAGCGGCTATACATTCAAGAACGAAGGGAAAGGACAGATATGGAACTTGAAAATAAGGCGGCAAAGATGTAGAAGCAGGAAAATAAAGAAAAGGGGTTTCTTATGTATTGAACAATCTTCGACCACATCGACACTCCTTCGTGGACAGACTTCCCAACTGTGGATTAGCGTCACGGTGGAAATAGATCAAAGGTACTGCTAGGGTAGAGAGAACCTGGCTAACTTTTATCAAGCAAGCTCCGGCGTTTCTCCTCCTTTAGTAGAAGCTACTGGTAGGAACTACTGGCCATCGCGATACCGTGAGGATCTTTTAGGAAGGGCCGACCCCAAGCACCCTCCAGTTCCCATTCTCGGTATTCTACTCACGGGTGGAACAAGAAAAAGAGCTCCTGCCCTTCTCATCTTACTCAACCCTCGCTTCTATTTTATTTTCTCCTTCTACCGCAATCCGCCGCTCGCACTCCATTCCCCGAATTCTCCAGCCTTGCATCTCATTCCTCATATCTCAACTCTCAATCTCGTTAGTGTCCATCGATTGGCATCTTCTAGCCATCTTCATATAGTATATATTTCATCCATGCTCCGTTTATGCCATGAATTGGACAGAAGGAAAACTTGCCCAATTCTCCAAGCCCTCCAGGGGCTTCAACAAGAAAAATGAGCGACTAGAAAAGCAGCGACACCACTTCGCTCTCGTTCAGCGAGACCCAAACCAGAGCTACCAGGGCAAGGTGGCACGGCCTACCAATTTTCTAGGGCATTTCACTCTACCCGACTCCGGCTCTCCAAAGAGAAAACGGCATTCGTCTGTTCGCGATGAGAGCCCAGGACCGAGTCGCAAGCAGGGTCGACTAGAATCTCCACCATCTAGCCGTCTCACCCTTGTCGCCAGCGAAGCTGGAGCTTCAGTAGATTTAACTATGCTTGAACACCGCAAGGCAAGACTCCTCAAGCAGGATAGCTGGGTTGATATGAACTTCAGGAAGCTTTCTAGTCTTCAGTTTAGCAAACCCATAGAGCACTCGGACAGGCCTCAGTGGACGAAAGAAACCAACCGTCGAACACAAAGGCCGCCTGCCCGAAACGCCAAAGAGGTCTTGCCACGGCGGCCTCGACACCTTCGACCACGGGATGACAATGACTCCTCCGATGATGGGGAAGACGACGGTCATTTCCGCATCAAGATTGGAAGCCAAGTCCAACCCAGCACTTTTGCTCCAAGCACGTACAAGCAAAACATACCAAGTCGGAAGCACCAGCCTTCTTGCTTTGTCAAACGAGAACAGAGCCAATCCATCTCGGACGACCTGCGAAGAAGCTCCGAGCGTTGCCAGGAGAAATTTTCACTAAACGGCGATTCGATAAATGAGCAACAGGAAACCACCGAGCCCCTCCATTTGTTGTATGGCAATAACCGTCGCCCGTCTCGCCGAAGAAGTCGCTCAGACTATACTGACTGTGCCGGCTCTCCTGTACTCCACCATCCAATCCCGACGCGCACCGGCAAATCATTGTTGCTACAGGCCACAAGTCATCATGCCACCAGCTCCGTAGGAAGCATGGACGTAGAAATAGCGGAGAAGGAGTCGCCTGTGCCATATGACATTCGAGAAGAAAATGATAGATGGAGAAGAGCGGTGTTGGAAAGTGACGAAGATGATACCCACCAAGAGGCTAGTGAAGTTGAACATCGGCAAATTTCGCCAGGGATCAGTGAATTGATCACGAGAAGACCACTGCCACAGCTGCTTGAAAAAATGGAACGGCGGACTCATCGGCCCGGGGAATTCAATTCACGGCCGAAACTCTCCATGGGCCCAAGAACGATGGCTAGCGGTCACAGGGAGTCCGAGGTAAACACAGAGCGAAGCAGAAGATCGGGTGAAGCTACTGGGGGCTCAACGGATGGAAATGCCCTAGGTCTTACCTCAAACAATGCCAGTCAAAGCTTCATGAGTCTCCCCGAAAACATCGACAGTACGGTTTTCGGTGTATAGGAACCAAGCGATGCTGTACCACCGATGAATACAGATTACAGTGCGAGATTCCCTAGCTCGCCGCTCCAATCTTGGATTCCAGAACGAAGTGGAGGGAGGAGAGTTGAGTCGACTCCAAGCCTTACTTCAGTTAGGGAGGAGGATACTCAACAAAAGAAAGGCTATGCATTGCGATCGACAAAAATGGACCAGCAATTCCAAGGAAAGGATCCAGAACAGAGAATCAAGGCTTCGGACAAAGCCTCGGTGAACACCTTGGAATACCAGTCATCAACCTCCATTCAGCCCCTTGCTGCGCCTCATATAAGTCATAGTCGCATAGAGGTATCAAAAGAAGGAACATGGATGCGGGATGCCAAGACCTGGACAGGGCCACTATCGTGGACAAAGCCTAAGATTCAAGCAGCGAACGATATTTGCCCTGTCCTCACCCCCACAGTCTCTCGTCCTAAGTCTTCTACCCCAAACCAGGAACATATATGGCAGAAGTTTATATTCTCATCCGGTAGTGAGGATAGAATGGGTGAGGTGGTGTCTGAAGCAAGACACGCAGCTGCTCGCAGTCTTGTGCCATCAGTTCCAACTGTTGGGACAGAAAAGGGTACCACGACAGTGGCGACCTGGATTTCCACAGAACCAGCAAGCCAGACTCTAAATTCCGGCACTTATGAGAGATTCCGCATGAATGGAATGGCTGATACTCCGGAGTTCAGGTATGGCACAACCAGGGAGGCTCGGAGCCAATTCCCAATGGTTCCTTCCGTCACTGGGTTCGAAACTCTAGCCACCTGCGGGACTCGACAACGACCAGAAACATTGTTACGTATGGCAGCAACCCCATCTGAGCCGTGCATCACCCATGCGACAGAGGAAATCTCTGCATCCCAATTACCTGCTCGGATATCGCCGAGAATTGAAATCGAGAGGCAACAAGCTGCTGGCGGAGTCGGGGATAGGAGCTCACCAGACCCTTTATCCATGGCGGGACCCTTGACATACACTAGCTCCAGCGGAGGAGCCTCGAGCTTTGCTCAGAACAATAGCTCGACGCTCCAGCCTGGAAATAATGGAAACAAGAACGAGCATGCTGGCTTCAAGTGGGCGCCACCCCCGAGATTTGTTAGTGGACTGGGAAACACGACCTTTCACGACGCGCCGCCCGAATTTCGACCTCCCCAAGGGGCTGCGCAGAAGCGGAGGCGAAATAAGTATGCGAGGGCTGGGAGAACGGACATCCATAGTTTCTTGGATTTTGAAGATGATTCTATCGAAGGGTGAGCAGGGTGGGTGGGTAGAGGTGAAGATGAGGTTTTCGAAGGTTTGATGTTAGCTGAAATGGGGTAGATTTTGGGACCATTACATGGTAGGGATGAAGATCGACTGCGTTTTTGTCATTATCTGGTTGGAGGAAATGGTGTCATATGGGTTGCGATGATCATGAACGGGAAGCTTTACTCTATTCCCTGGAAGGGGATAAATATAATTTTAGCCCGATCATACTGTTACCGTCTAGTGGGCAAACTTGTCACAGCAGGGGTTTGCGGACTGTTATCAGTGCTAGCATATATTTGAAGGAATCTCTGTCGGATCACTGGGCAGTACTAGATGATCGATTATCGCATCATTGTTGGCGCTTAAGCTATTGTAATGCATTCCGATGGGCTGGGTGTACAGGTGACGCGGCAAGGCCCTCGAAAACCGCTCACGGAAGCTAGGAGAATGCCAAGGTTGTTGAAACTGCTCGATCGTTCTAATCACATACAGGTATCACTATAAACGAAGGCTTCACGGCTTGATGGAAGAATACAATTAGTTGAAACCACTGGTATTTAGAGCGACGAAGTTAACTCTATTAGTCGGTGGCTGCGGGTCCTGCATGAAAAGGCCGTGTGGTCCTGGCAATGTAGATGTAGCCGCGAGCTACGACTTTTACCGGGCTAATTTTGCGAGTCTCCGAGGTAGCGAGTTGCTGGCATTGGCGCCGGATTCTATGTGGAACGTCGCCAGTTTGGTATCTGAATGCCGTCCGAGAAATGATGGTGGGAATAATATCCCCAGCTGAGATCAGAACGCCGTACGCTTTTTTCTATGCTATGCGACGGATGGGTGGGTGAATGGTTAGGTCGTTGGGAAAATATTGATGGAGCGAATACAGGATGATGTCCTGACCTCATCAATGTGAATTCCTGCAAGTGATTGATTTGGAGGGCATGCACCGAGGTGACCACCAGGACTGCGATATCCGAGTTGAAACCTTGCGATATTCCCATCACATGGGGAGGAAGGTAGATGGCGATTCGTCAAGGACAGCAAGAGGGTACCCTCCGAGCTCAGGATTAATCCCCAGGCTTTGGCGAAGCTGAATGGCGAGTTGGGTGTCGTTCCGCAGTCCCATCGGCTGGGGAACTCGTCTCCAGGTCCGAACCTTCTACCTGGGGCTTCAATTTCCATCATCGCCGTGCCAATCCCTTTCATTACCCTACCAGACCGACATCCCCGGCCACCTCCATTCCTATTCCCGGGAAATCGAATTCTCCATCGACACCTTGCCCTTTCGTTTATGTGTTTCATCCTGGCCCATCTCCACCTGAGCCAAACCCCTCACAACAGCTCAAAATCATCCAGCTCGTCCCTGTACCTCATGATATTCCTCTTGACCTTGCTGCCCACGCTCCAGGTGACGAAATCTTCCATTTCCCTCGTCACCAGGTAAGCGGGGTCCGCAACGGTATCCGTGCCAACTCTTACGTGCCCCTGCTCTATCAGCTTCGTGGCCGCTTGGATTGTCTCCGACATTCGGAGCCGGGTCATGACGACCGGTAGCCTGCGGCGCGCGAAGGCGGACACTGTGACGGACGATTCCACTAGGGAGAGTTTTGATGTCGTGGGAAGGATGCCCATGGAGTGCAGCTTGTTTAGGAGGAGCGTTTCGTGTTTTTGCCTCGCGGGGGAATCTGGGGGAAGGAGGGAGAGGCGGTGGGCTAGCTTGCGGAGGGACTGTTTTTGTTGAATAACAAGATAAGACTGACGTTAGCTTTAGGTGCATGGGGGAGAACGAAGGGGACGGAACAGTCGATAAAATGAAGGGGGGGGTGGGGGGGGAGAAGAGGAAAAGAAAAGGGAAAAACAACGTACACCACAGATCTTGTTGTACTGGTGGTAGTCGGACGGTTTTTGTATCATGTATCGCCGCGCCACGGCGTGATCTCGGTGGTTATTGTCTTGCTTCCAGGAGACAAAGTCGACTTTTTTGAGGAGTTTCTCCTCGTGGTGCTTGAATTTACGGACCATTGTTGCGACTGCTGCTCGAGGGGGGTTTGCTTTAATTTGTGGTGGGGAGTAAATGCGCTTTGTGGATGTGATAAGAGGAGTTTGAAGGAGGCTCGGTCGGTCGGACGATGTATTCTTGCGATGGGATTGGAGGTGAGAATTGCTCGGGGTGCGGTGCTAGCGCAGAGATACGGTGAGAATTCATTGTGGTGTTGCAGAACAATTTGGCAATGCACTGGGCGAAAAAAACAAAAGTTGGCGGAGAACTGACTTTCCTTATCGATTTATTCTTATCGGATGGCTAGGGATAAGCCGCGTTGTTACTACTAGCTGCGGGTCCGCCCCGCCGCCAGCCGATGGTGGAGGTTCCGAGTCTTACAGCGGGCTTGGCAGCAAAAGCTTGAAATCCAAAAACACCACCGCTTTGAGCTCCGACAATCTCGGGCTGCTCATCACGACCCTCGACAGCTCTAATCACCACGGGGCCATTGAGCCGCCACCACATCCACGATGCCTGCACGAATCCCTCTCCGGCCGGGCGGGATGACATGTCTCCCCGTCCGGGGCAGCTGGATGTCTTCCCGCATGCTGAGCACCACCCCTCGACAGCTCGCAGACGATGGGCCCAACTACAACAATAACGCATCCGTACCACCACCTCCCCCACGTCCAGGTGCCGCCGCGGCGGTATCGGCGACATCCGAACAAACGAGTCCGAACAGCACGCTGAACGGCAGGCAAACTCCCCAGCAGCCTCAATACGCGTCTTCGTCGTTCCAGGCAAACACATTCAACCCCGTGCGAGGAGGAGGCCGCAATAGCAGCGCCAACCCCTCTCCATTCGCGGGAGTTAACACACGCCGTCCTCCTCCTCGCTCCGAAGGAAAGAATACCGCAGCGTCAAGATACCAGCGGTCCCAGCGCCAGCCTTCATCTCCTTCTTACCCTTCGACATCGGATTCCCCCTCCCAATCTCAATCACCACCCGCCGCGGCCACCAGCGGTGCAACCGGTGCCGGTCCCCTAGAAACCCGCCGCCAGGTAATGATGCAGTACCTCCATTCCGTGTCGCAGGTTCACTCGGACCGGCATTCTGCGCAGCTGCAAGCGGAAAAGATGCGTCTGCGGAACATGAATTCCGCCCGCTCGCAGGAACGGGAGAAGACGAAGGTGCAAAGAAGGGAGTCCATGAAGCAGCTGTCCTCGGAGATAATGGGCCTGATGGGCCTGAAGCTGAAGGCGGGCGACGTTTATTCGCCGCAGGACCTGACCCCGGCCGAGATGAGACACTATCTGGGCAGCAAGGCGTTGAACAGGGGCAAACCGACGAGCGACGAGATTGAGGATAGCGGGATCAGGCCCCAGGACATGTATAGGGTATGCTGTGCTCCTCTCCTTCCCGGCCCATCCCGAGGGCAGGAGGCGACTTTCCTTGCTTTGGCCGCCTCCATCCTCTTATTCTTCTTCCGCCCTACCCATACTAACGCTTGGGAAAACCCTAGAACTTCACCCTCATAGCCAAATGGCGCACCAGCGCGGGGCGCATCCAGCACAGCGACATCACGGGATACAAGCCCGTGAACCAGCGCAGGGTCGCGAAAGCCGTCCGCAGGGCCATCGGGCTGGGCCTCGTCCCCTCGACCCACGACCACCCCATGAGGCTGGCCAGGTCCCTCATGCCCCTCAGCAGGTTGACGAGCGGTGCTACTAACATCCATAAGAGGCAGGGCGCCGCTAGCTGGCTGAACGGGGGACCTAGGTATTGATTTGAGTCGGCGCGTTGATCTTGGTTGCGACTTTTGCATCATTAAGCGCGGAGAGAAGGAAGAAGCATCGGAGGTATGGGGTTGGGACGGTAGCTGGGGGTGGGGATGAAGATGAGGTGGTGTGGTGGGCGGTTTGCATCAATACGGTATATAAAAGAACCATGAAAACGGTTGACGGATGAGGACCTCATAATCGCACATTTACAAAACTTATAAAATCGGCAATGCATTGAGCAGTTGCACATTTGGTTCATTCAGGAACTTTTGCCATCTCCGCCCTGCCTCCTTTCACACCCTGCTCTCCGTATACAAAGTACCCATGCATTCGAAGTGTCGTTCAAAGTTACTATGCATGCAAGACATTCGCCTGACACTCAGATGGCCATGTGCAAAGTCTCTAGAGTCCCCGTCCCCTTCCATACTATGGCATCATAAGAGGTCAGGGAGGTACATCCGTCCGATATATACCGCTCGACTGGTTTCCTACCTTCCATCGCCTCTATCTCATCCCCCGTTACGCCTTGAACTCCCTCGTCAGGCTAGGGAAAAACTTGTCGCCGAGATAATTCTTCATCTTTCGCTTCTTCTGCAGCCCCTTCCACTGCTCGGGCACCGCGCCTAACACCCACGCTTCGAAATCGGCCTTCATGTCTCGGTTCGGGAAGGCGTTGTATATTATGCCGTAACTATAATGGCAATCCATGTTAGAATGGTCTTTTTTCAGACAGAGGAGTAAAACATGGCTATACATGCGTCTGGGAAACTGGAGAATAAAACTTACCTCTCGCCCTGCAACTCGCCCACTCCATCACATCCCTCGATGCACATCTTGATGACCTCCTGGGTATGCCCTTGGGCGGCGAGACAAGCGACATAGCTCACCCACACTCTTTCTGGCACGTCAACCTCGAGATCCTGCAGCTGCCGCCACAGCTTATTGGCCCTCTCGTCTCCCCAGGGCAGCAGGCCGTACACCCAAAAAATGATCTCTAGGCTGTTGTAGTTTGGCCCCTCGATGGAATTCTGAATGTGCTCCCAGAAGATCTCGGCCCTCCTCGGCGACTCGGTCGCGCCCCAGGCGATCATGAGAGAATTGTACAGCTGGGTGTTGTATGTGACGAGCGGGTCCAGCTTGAGCATATTGAAAATGAGCGACAGGGCGTCCTCGTCGGGCCACTTGCCAAGGCCCTCGAACACCTGGACGTACTCCTCGCTCCTCGGGCGAACGACTCCTTCCTTTTGCCTCATGTGGCCGAAGACGTGCGCCGCCATGTCCCCCCTTCTGCGGCCAAAGAACTCGTGCATGAGCTTGACCCGGCGCTCCTTATTCATCTCGGGGAAGAACTGCCTCAGCAGCTGGTACGCGTCCCACGCCCTGGCGGTCGAGTGATTGCGGTTGCAGATGTAGTCGATGAGCGCCTCGTACACTGTCTCGCGCTCCTTCACCGAGTATTGCCCCGCGTAGATGCTGAGCACATCGATCACGTCGAACGACATGTCCCGCGCAAAGAAGTTCATGCACATGGCAGCGGCCGTGACGGGCTCGATGGGGAGGCCGCGGTCTTCGAGCACTTGCGCCACCTGGATAGCCTGCTGGGTTGCTTCATTCGTGTTGCTCTCGCAGAGGGCTCGGATGTATTCGTTTATGCCTGGTAGGGCCCACAGGTAGGGGTTGAACTTGGAGAGTCCAAACTGAGTGCGGGTGTCAGCGGTCTTGGGGATCTCGTTTCCATTTCCGTTAACACCGTCTGTTGCAGATTCTTCTTCTCCTTCTTCCTTTTCCGCTGCTATTTTCTCCACGATTTCTGGGTCCAGTTCGCCGAGGAAGAAGTCGAAAGCAGCGGCCGCGCCCTTCATGTCGCCCGCTTTGGTACGGTATTGCACCTGCAGAAGACGTGTTTCGGGGTCCGGGACCAGATCGAATTTGTGGAAAAGAGAAAACATGCGCTCGGCAAGGTATGGGTCCCCCTTGTCGACGGCCGCCTGAACGAGCACCCGTATAGTCGCTGACACTGGTTTGTGACCCATCGTCTCCACCATCACTTTGATCATGTTGGCCACGTCCTCAGCCGACTTGTTCTTCACCAACACTGCCCATTGAAGGATAATGTGCCGTATTCTAGGAGGCGGATCGGAGTCACACACTTGGCGAAGTATCGTCTCCCCCCACTCCTTGTCCGCCGGGTCGTCGCTGCGAGCCACGAAGCGCATTATTTCTGCCAGGGTCGTATCTTGCATCCAGAGGCCGGCTTTGCCAAACTCCATGTCGAGCCACTTTTGGGTCTTTTCCCGGTCTTTCCTCGCTGCGTAAAATACCACCATGGTGTGTTGTGCCTTGGGATTGTACCAGCAGCCGACCTTCCTCATTGCCCCCACCATCTCCAGCAACTCTTTTTCCTTACCCTCTCTGGCCAGCCCGCCAAGAGCGACATTCAGGAGCGTTTGTCTGTACTCCTGGTAAATTTTGTTTTCCTCGACATATTTCATGAATTCCTGTGCTCCCTTGACGGCTCCTCCGTACTGGGCCATACTCCTCAAGTATCTCCCCAGTTCTTCGTATATCTCCTTCCGGGTTGGGGCAAACCCTGTAACGTCGACTTCTTCCCTATCCGCCTCTTGATTCTCTCTGAAGCGCTCGCATAGCAGGTGGTGCAGCAGTTCGGTCGCCTCTAGGTGGTGTGAGAGTTCGCGCCCCGGGCTGATGTGGAAGGCATTTTGCGCCTGGACCAGGTCCTCCACGTCCAGCAGCTTTTTCCCTAGCTTCTCCTCCTGCAGGACCAGGTATTTGAGGGCGTGGTTAAGACAAAATGCGTGCATGGAATTTATAGGAAGGCCTTTCTCTGCTCGGTAGTTGATCATTTTCCGGTAGCCGTTGAGGATTTCTTCGTTGGCCGGCATGCGGAGGCCAGACGTCTGGTGGTGCCGGAAGTTTAGGATTTCTCCCCATCCCGGGTCGAACCGGGGAACTTTGACTTCTCGTTTTGGTTTTCGTAGGAACTCGAAGAATGTCCTTCTCTGGCCTTGCAATGCTTGGGGCGCCTGGGGGTGGTGTGTTCGAAAGGATGACGTCGGGGCGGGCAGAGGAGAACTTGAGGCAGCACAGAACGAAGAATAGAGGAGACAGTGCGGTCGCGAGCAACGGCTGCTGTGGGCGAGTATCAGGGCATCGCGGCCCAATATTCGACGGCACACACGGCGAGCCAGGTGTGCCCGCATGGTGTTTGATGTCGGCTATGAGAAAAGACTTATTTTTGATTAAGTTTGTGAGCTTTGTGGGCCCGCTTCGGGCGAGGGGAGCCTATACCTAAACATATTTGATAGTATCCCGATCACGACCAGTGTTTTCCAGCGTCTTGGAACAGTAGTTCGGGTTCAATGGCTGGTGATTGCTGAGGTTTGTGTGTTGATATTTCGCGGGGTGCAGCAACATTGACCGTCCAGTTCCGGTCCGCCGTCCATCCAGACTCGGAGCTCTCAAAATCCTAGCGCAGCTTGCGAGAGCTGCCCCACATCTGCCGGTGGACCCAGGCCTGAACTCGGGAATTTGCACGTGGATCAGCACGAGACCCATCCATTTGTGGTGGCGCGTGCCTGTGGTTGAAATGCCATTGTCTTGAAGACAAATGATTTTTATAGGCTTGAGTACAATGTCTGTGTTGGCTGAAGCTTGAAAATGAGTATACATAGGGTTTGATCCAACTTCTGCCGGTTGACGCTGATGGAACTTCTATTGAAGTTGTTTGTCATTTATAATTGTCCTTTTACTCCTGTGTTTATGGGGAGAAGGAGATTTATATGCTGACTAAGTGATCGACGTCATGGTGCCGAGACTCGTTTTCTCACCCTTGGGTGCTGCTACAGAGCACAGAGCTCCTAGCGCTACCTCAAGTCAGTGGAACAAGCCATCTTCCCCATTATCCTTTTGACTTCAAAGCCCAGTATATTCTTTACCCACAATGCCACCCGCCCTCGTCCTAATCCGCCATGCCCAGGCGCTACACAATGTCAACAAAGGTACGAAGCTATTGTCACCTCTTCCTTCTTGAAACCAATATTCAGCTATATTTCATCCTCACTTCCACTTCACATTCTGTTGTTTCCATACTCACACTTGACAATTGTAGAATATGACATCCCGGACCCCGTATTGTCTGAACTCGGTGAAAAGCAATGCATAGATCTCCGCGAGAAACTCAAGACTGTCCTGCCCACCGTCGGCAAGGTGGACCTCATCATGTCCAGCCCGATGAGGCGGACATTGCAGACGGCGAAGCTTGGATTGAACTGGCTCATCGAATCTGGTCTCAAGATCGAAGCAAATGCCGACTGGCAGGGTAAGCCGTCTCACCGCCTCGCTCACTTGGCTATCCGGTGAGGCCTTGCCCCTCTATAGTATCAACCAGCCTCTAACTCTGCGAACTGCCAGAAAACTCGGCAAAACCATGCGACACTGGCACCAATGTCAGCGAGCTGGCAAAAGACTTCCCAAACGTCAACTTTGACAACGTGGACCCCGTGTACCCAGACAAGACCAGCCCGGCCGGTGCCAGATACGCACACTCCAAAAAAGCAATCACGACCCGCGCCCAACTAGCCCTGGAGCACCTGTATAGCCGCCCGGAAAAGGTCATCGTGGTGGTTTCTCATTCTGGATTTCTAAGGCAAGGGATGACCGGGTTTTGGTTCTTCAACGCCGACTTTCGCATTTTCGATTTCGAGGAGCGCAAGAAGGAGACAAACGGACCCTACAAACTCAAGCAGTGGGACTTGACCACGAAGGGCGGCCTTGGATGGAGCTGGACAGACCCCGTCGAGGTCGGTGACGGACTCCCGGAAGACGAGGGGATACCCGAGGCTGACAGGAAACTTCCCGAGTAATAGCACACCATCAGGCGGGGGATGCAGAAGCTGCGCCTCGGACGCCGTTCTCCGAAACCGCTGGCGGTGAACGGTCCTGAAGAAAATACTCCCAATGAAGAGGCATCATGACGCTGGTACAATGTGATGTATTTTCTTTAGGCTGTCATGTCTATGGTCGCCCGTTGGTGTCTTTCCGTTGAGCTTGCCTCTCCGAACCAGAGCCCGAAGGAATACCAGGGTAGTCTTTTTTTTTTTTTTGCCGGGACGACTCTTTAGCAGATACGTGACTTCGAGGCTCCTTAGGAGAACTGTTTCAGTAAGGCAAGTTGGTGGCATCGCATCGACACACGAATTTCAGGCTTGTCCTACCATAGCTCCATTTCCCGGATCGTCAGATCTTATAGCCTATCTTATCAACAAGCGGTTCAGAGCCGAAGACCGTTCCCAACTATGGCCACCTCTCCATTTTCGGGAAACAGCAGTGATCCACCGGGAGTTAAAGTCAGCACAGGCAACGAGGAAGGCCCAATGCTATCCCTCGGCAGGAAGAAGTGCTTTTTCGGGGTCTCGGACGGCAGCCCGAAAGGATACGTGCAAACCCAGTAATCGTAGTTTGAGAAGACAACCTGGTTCCTGAAACATCCCAGCAGCCTGCGCATCGACCCAAATAGTAGAGGCTCACCTCCCGTGCTGCGCTCCTAGAGCTGAATGCTCTCGCCGGCACTGCTTCGGTGACGATATAAGGTCGGTCCTCAGAAATAATGGCCCGGTTGACGTAAAGTTGCGGAGCCCGGGATTGAACCGACGCCGAGCTCGAGCCTGTCTCTTCTAGAACCAGCTTCTTCCAGGTAGAGGACCACCATTTGTGAACAGTTGCGATATCATGTTGAACACGGATCTGAAGCTCCCTCTGAAGCGAATGGCTAATCCACTTGACGGGCATGGCCGACTCCCTGGCACGCCTCCAGATATGGGGTCTTGTTTTTTAGGTTCCATATCAGATTAGAAGACGGACAAGACATCAGTGCCAATCTTTGTGCCTGGCAAATGGCAATAGAAAAACTGATTGACCGGTTCCTCGTATCGAACACGGGAACACAGTCCATTCGACTTCCGCGCCTTCAAGCTTCGTCTCCAGCCTCTTCGCGATCACGCGGCCGCCATCATCGCATGACGCTACATATTTTCTCGTCGGCGACCATGAAACCGTGATAACATCGGCGCTGTTCCCGTGGCTGTACAGCTTGCGGACCTTTTTCCCATCTGATATGTCGCATATGGTTGGTTACATTGGCAACTTCCGTCGCAGCTAGAACCGTCTTCCGGGTCGCCCTTATCTCTTAGGAGTATGTCGGGCTCCCCAGACATTACAAGCCACTCTTCGAACGTCATAAAACCGTTGCGAGTCCGGGCTGAACACCAAATCCCTGACACGTCCTTGACTTAATGACCTGGGCTTCTTGCTGGGAGAAAATGATTCCAGCAGTTGCGGGGTGACGAAGCATGTGTTGCCCAGTATATGTTGGAATTAGATTCTCGACGTAAATATGCAGTCGATACCGAGGTTTCAAGACGGGATATTTATTGTCTTCATCCTCGCTAGGTATTTTCCCAAAAATACCACATCTTACTTGTTGAGTCAAGAGTGGTCTCTCAGAAACCCAGACTCCACAGCTGCCATCACAGCCACACCGCTCAATGTGCAGAAGGCAATGCCGAGATCACCAATCCTCTGTCCCACCCCGAAGAGAAGCCCCGTTATCGCCGGACCAACAGGCAGTGAAACGCAGCCAAACGAAGCCGCGACGCCGTTTGCAGAAGCCAGAAACTCCTTCGGCGGCGTTGAATTTGTTATCCTAAAAATATTTCATTAGCTGTCGTATATTTTGGGGTATTTTTTTCCATCGTTCATGACTTGCAGAATCGCAGAGCTAGTCTATCCAGTTGAAGAGAGAAGGACTTTGATCCTTAGGTCAAGGTAAATGGCCACAATTTTCAGCTTGCTACCCAATTCGGTAGTAGCGGCGTGCAAACGCATGCTAAAGGGTAGATGCAGAGGATTGCTTGATAGGCTCTAAGAGCACCCACTTTGTCGATACTGATTGGGACGAGAGTAGCCTGTGAAACCGACGCAACAATGGCTTGGGAAAAGAGGATATAGCCAATTTTCACACTGTTGTGGCCGAGCCCTCCTTCACTGGCGGTAGAATTCATGAGCATTGAGGGAAAACCGGCCTTCAAGGCTTGAGTGTGTGTCTTCAGCGCTTTGTGAAGGCGTGGCTGGAAATATCGGCATGATTGCATCCAAGGACACCTTGTGGAATGCGAGAGGATGGATACCGATAGAATTTGGAGAATGACCTGCCATGTAAAAGGCCCTGCGCCGCTCCGTCCCGGAGAGGTTTGTGGGGTGCCGTTCCCGTGGTTCAACCCTTCCGATGCGTTTGGCTCGAGGAGGGCTGCCGAATCTCGGCCACTGCGGTCAGTTTCCTCGAGGAGAGACTCCTCTTCTCATACTTCAGGCCTTGGTTCATTTCGTCCCTGGCATCTGGCATCTGGCATCTGGCATCTGACTGCTCGACGACTAATGTCTTAGAATTGTAACTTTGAGCTTGTTCTGTGTAGAAGATAAAAGTCCCATATCTAGGTACTCGAGAGGCTATGCTCCGCTCTAGCTCTCGACGGCAAGCGAGGTTCGGATTTGTCTCCCCCACGAAGATAAGTGCAAGAATGAAGGTCAGAAATAGGAGAAACACGACAGCTAGGTTAGGAAGCAGATACGGGAATGCTGACCAGACAGAGTCAGCGGGGAGGAGAGTCGGATAAAGGCCCACAGGGTTAGTCTGAATTCCTCCCAGAAACGGCTTGACTACGGTGCTAGAGGATGTGTTAGCAGCCCCCTGATGGTGGTGTATACTTCATTGGGATATCAAGCCTACCCGAGAGTTCTGACAAAGGTTACCGGCGAGGATGCTATTGCTATTGGGGGAAACTGATTAGTGTCCACAAGTGCCCTCTTTTTGCCAATTGGACTACTTATCGAGGCTCACCTTGCTGCTCTTTGCGCTTCGCCAGCTCGCCGATGCAGGTTGGAACTAACTAGCCCGTTGAAAGGTTGAAAAGCCCCCCAAATGCGTGGGAAGCAAAAACGGCCCATAGAGTGAGTGAGAGGCGAAATTCCGTTGCCGTGATCATCGCGGTCAACAGTTCGATGTATGTTCCAGGGAGAATACCGCCGCTGGACTCTTCTAGCCCACCCTACCTTAGGCCTCGAAGTACAACGAGTGGGGCCTCCAATAGAAACCAGAAACCAACTTCACTGAAACTACCAGCAGCTAGGAACTGGAAAGTATCGATACCAGCTATAAAAAAAAAAGACCCTTTCGACGCAAGGATTTCATGCGTGAAAGGTGACTCACACTAGATGCTCATGAGCCCAACAGCGTCTACCATTTTCTTATCTTTGTGAGTGGTAGATGTGGGCTCCGTTTACCTAGCTTACGCGTGGACGTCCTTTTCGCCGAACAGGGCTAAATTTAGGACAGGTAACATGTTACATACTGATATAATGTCTCCTATGAATCATAGCATTGCAAAGTCTAATACGGATAGAATTATTTGAAATGGAGGATAGTTAAAAGTATTTCGAGATGTACTCTCGTTAGGCGTATTGTGCCGAGACGCATTGTCAATGGACGGATCATTGTTGGTGGAATCACTGTTTGTTTCTCATACTGTGAATTTCATCGTTAAAAATAGACTTGATATTACAGACCTCACCTCGCGCGGGTCGATCAATGCAGTCCAGTTCCTAATAGCCAAGCAAACCAATCGATTCAGCAACCTCTCTTTCTCTCCCTCTTCATCTTTCAAGGCTGCTTTGTGATATGCTCCCTGCTGTAATCTCCGATGTGCATACCTATTTCATCCTAGCAGCTACCTAGCGAACAAAAACACTAATACCTTCCACTTCGGCCGTTCCCGATGTCTCTGGGATATCACCACCATCCCAAATTGTCTGTAGTCACAAATCCATCCCAAATGGAAAATCCTCGTCCGAATCCACCAGTTTCGTCTGATCTTCAGAACTCTTGTCAATACTGTTTCGTCCCGAGTCACCGTCCGAACTCTTGTTTTGTCCAACCTCCCTAGAAGCCCTCGTCATAGCAGGAGGTCGTCTGATGTGGCCTCCGGGACCACAAGTCCAATCAAATTTCGGAGGTCCCGTTCCAAACTGCTCCATCGCCTCCCAAGCCTGTGTATCAGGTCCAGAAACAAGATCTGGCTCCGTAATAGGTGCCGGGCCCTTAGCCAGTTTTCTAGTAGTATTGCCTCCATCGTGGTGGTGACCTCGTCCGCCATCTGACCCGCCCAACTTCTAGTTACTAAGCCCCATCCCTTGGCCAATCTTACGTATCAGCGCCTTCTTCAGGAACCAATCCCTCGCGAGACTCCTCGTGGTTTTCGCGAAGACATTAGGGGCTACCCTTCCGCGCTCTACCGCTCGGCCGAGCATAAATACCGTGTCTCCCAGGGCACGTTCCTCGGTGACAAGGTTGTACAGTTGCGTGGTGACGATCGAGGGCGCAATGAGAAGACTGTCGATGTCCGGTTGGGGATGCGCTTTCGAGTTCTCTATCACCTCGTCCGCTCTCTGCATTGTCGAGTGCAGGATGGAAGTGTTTTTCTGAAGCATTTGAGACACGAGGGTTAGCTGCTGCATCTCGTCGAGAATGTGCATGCGGGCGTCCGACATGGCTTTCTTCTGCGCTTCGAGGCCGGAGAGGGAGGACGACATGTTATTCCTGCTGTTGATCCGCATGGAGTGCAAGGTGGACGCCAGTTGTCGTAGGAGCATGTCTTTCTCGGGGTTCGGCGGGATCGGAGGGGGCGTCATGGATTGGGTGGTGGGGATGGAGAGGGAGAGGTCGTCGGCGTCCATGAGGTCGGGTGGGGGTGGTGCCTTAGGCTGTTGGGGTTGAAGTGGAGGTTGAGCCTGAGGTTGAGGTGGTGGTGGTTGCTTTTGGGGCATAGGTTGCCAGCCTGGTGGAGGACCTGGTTGTTGTTGATATTGTGGTTGAGGTGGTGTCATCATGGATGAGTGACGAGGATCAGCTGGGCCCAGTGGCCCTCTTGGCTGCATGGGAGGCGATATGCCTGATGATGGTGGCCAGTGCTGTGCCCCAGGAGGAAAATATCCTTGCGGTGGCTGTCCTGGAGGAGGCGGACCTTGCTGAGCATATTGTTGACCTGGCTGCATTGGCCCTTGTGCCTGGGCCGGTAGATGGGGCGCTGAATCGTATCTGAAAGCTTGTGGTGGGATTTGAATCGGCGGTCCCTGGGGTTCCGGTAATCCATATTGGCTCGCTCTCGGATCGTGTGCATACTGTGGTTGCTGATGCTGTTGATAGCCAGGTTGGCCACCGTGCCCGGCAGCAGGTTGGTGTCCGGCAGGCGACTGCGAATTCTGTTTCGGCGGTAGTGGTGGCAGAGAGGGTGGTCTTGCTTGCTGGGAAGGTCCTGGCGTAGGCGATGCATGTTGCTGGAGAGGTTCCCCGTTCCATTTGGGTGGAGGTGGAGGAGGACCTTGCTGGCCAGATGTCGGAGCTGGCGACTGAACCTGGCTGGCCGGTCGCGGAGCAAGATCGGGGGGTAGAGGAGGTATCGGCGGCGGAGCAGCTTGCGGTTGAGCTGCCTGTGGTGGTCCTCGTGCTTTCGCCTTCACCGGTGGCTCTTTTGCGAACACATCTCTAAGGATCGCAATGAAGTCGAACAATGCAGACTTGTCCCACAGGTTCTTCCAATTTGATAGATACGGGTGATACACTTGGCCGTTCGGATCGACGTGCTGCCCAGGGTTGATGAGCATATCTGCAGTCGGCACGGCGAATATTATCGGTTGCTCTCTAGGGTAGGCTATGGGCACCCAGACGTTTATGGGGAAGTTGTACGTCTGGCCACGAAAGACAACGGGGATCAGGCCGTCGAGAAGGAGGAGCAAGTCCTCGCGGCCGTTGGGGTATACATAGTGCTGCGTCCGAGGCTTGATGAGAGGGTAGTTCTGCAGGACGCGCCCGACGTCTTGGTATGTTCTGTCTACCTCGTGGTATTGCTAGGGAAGAGAGCGCAGAGAATGTTAACTGACGAGGCACCTTGAAGAATGGAAGGGAACGGGATCCGGGAGAGAGCCAGGAGCGTACTGCTTGCAAGATGCTATAAAGCCACGATAGGACTTGGGGAGGTACTTCTGGCATGGCGGGCCATATGCGAAGGGCTAGCACCTCATGTCGCTATGTTCAAGAATAGAACTAGGCTGGCGAAGAGCTATGGTGTTGATGTGGAATTGATAGCTGCAGTAGGCAACGAGGGGAAGCTCCATGTTGTCCCACATAGGACAGGGATGGGCCAACAATGGCTTGTCCCCCACGTGGATGCCAAGTCTAAGTATGACGTAGAGGGGACTGGTTCAAATCGTGACATGGGTTAAACTTCGGATCACCATCATGCCGACTCCGGTATCTTTTGTATGACTCGACTCGGAAGTTGGGAGTAGTCGTATCATCAATTCCATAATTGCTTGCCATTTTTTCTTGTAATTTGCCGATGGCTTGGGATGAACTCTTCCATGTCGGTAGATCGAATTCGTTAGAAATCGACTGATTTACATCATTACTTGAAGAATAACGAGATTTGCATCATCGCGGATGGGTTTTTAGGATGGGGTTTTATGGAGTGTCTTCCGCAGCGCCGATTGACAAAGCTCGGCAGACGAAAAGGAATTGATTTGGCGTGACCCGAGCTTAGACCGACATAGGGGCTATATGTATGTAGTAATCCTCTACGGATATGAGCCATGAATAATTCAAGCTTGCTTCTCGCCAAGAAATAACACCATTCCATTCGAACTCAACCAGCACCAACTCGGTATCAACATGTCTCCGCCTACGCTCCAGAAATGGTATCCCCACCTCCAATCCCCCGTCGTCGTCTCGGCGCCCATGCTCGGCGTCTCCAACGGGAAGCTTGCAGCCGCAGTGTCTGAGGCCGGCGGGCTCGGGTTTATCCCCGGAGGTAGCTCCTTCGAGAAAGGCTCGGTGCACTATACGGCTCTTTCCAAGTCGCTTCAGGATGCGACGGAGAGGCTTGCGCCGAAGGAGGGAGAGCTGCTGAAGGTTGGTGTTGGGATGATCACATGTAGTCCCCCTTCCTTTCCTCACTTCGAGACGTCGACGGTGCCGCTGCTCGAGGGCTACAGAGTTTCAGCGCTGTGGCTTTTTGCGCCCGCACCGCCGAATCACGAGGGGAATTCTATTCACGAGGAATTTGTGAAGAAGGTGAGAGGGAGGGGAGAATGGGGTCAAAAAGTCAAGGTTTGGGTCCAGGTTGGGACGGTCGCGGCTGCTAGACAGGCGGTTAGGGATGGAGTGGATGTCGTGGTGGCGCAGGGAGTGGACGCTGGAGGGCATCAGTTTGCTGCTGGAGCCGGCACTGTGGGACTTGTTCCGGAGGCTGTGGATGCGGTGCAGGAGGAAGCTGGGAAGATGGGCCGGGAGGTCGTTGTTGTTGCTGCAGGGGGGATAACGGATGGAAGGGGTGTGGTAGCTGCGTTGGGGCTGGGTGCTCAGGGTGCCGTTTTGGGGACTAGGGCAAGTACTATGACATTTTTTGGCGAAGCTTTTGATAATGCTAATAATCTATATATACCTACAGTTTGTCGTGGCCCATGAATCAGATGCTCAAGGGTTTAAGAAGAAAAACTTGATAAACGCAAACGACGGGGGAGTGTCCACAGTCAAGTATGTCACTGTATCTATTCCTGCTGATTAAAATACTGGCAGGGTTCATCAGTGCGGTCTGAGATTCTAACAACCATTTGCACACTAGATCGAACTTCCACGATGACATACAAAGTACGACGATCTGGCCGAGATTTTACGATGGTAGGGGCCTTATAAACCCTGGATATATCGATTTGCAGAGCGGTGTTTCTATGGACGAGAATCTGAAGCGATTCAAAGAGGCAAAGGAATCTGGAGATATGTCGCGAATGGTCACTTGGTCGTAAGTCAGAATCTATTTAGTATTATGATCCTACAATCCGGAGATCACTGGACTTTATAACGGGCTTTTATTCTTTTTGGTCTTTGAACTTGACTAACTATATTGGGATATAGTGGAACAGGTGTTGGCCTCGTAAACAAGGAACAGTCAGCAAGTAATATAGTAGTAGAGGTTCGGAACCAAGCAAGGGAAATAATCAGGAACCTGAGTCAACTTGCTTAGCCGCACGTGTAAGGATATATATTTCAGCTAATATACAATATATATTTTGATCTTAATTAATAAGAGACCATAATCACTGTATTAGTATAAAACTCCCCATAATTAGGGAATTTATTATACTATTTTATAAATTAAAATAATATATATTAAATATTAATTTTTAATTATAAATTATTTAATATAATATTATAAATATATATTTTAAATTTGTTTTTAAATATATTTAAAGTCTTATTTTACCTTGCCAGGTAATATTATTCAAATTTAATCAAACGGCGTAATGCTTAAGCGGCACCTTCCCACCTAGTGACCCTCCTTAACTAGGGTCTGCCTGTTGGCCGAGAACTCAGGCTCTACTTCTTGGTCACCTTCTGGTCGGTCTCAACAGGAACAGAAGCCGAACGACCGACTTTCTGCTTTCGTTGGAGAAGATTGCTTGGCTGGGGGTTTCGCTGCTCGTCGCTACCCGCACAAGTGGACTCACTCAGTTTCTGGATTCGGCGGGTTCGGCGGATTGGATGACTCCATGTCTTCCCAATGCGGCCCTTCATCAGACTCGACTCCCCACTCCGGCCTGGCTCCCGAGTCCGGCTCAACTCCCCAGCCCGAATAAGAGGGGGCTTGTTGGATGTCGTCCCAACTGTCTGTCCCCACCACTTCCCTCGCCACTTTCGGGATCCTCCCGTAGATATGAGCGAGGGCCGTCTCGTCCCCCTGCAACTCTCGTACGTACCGCCACAAGATCCCATACGTAGCTCCCGCGTCCTCCATGGCGCTGTGCGGGGCCCCTTTCTTCTGGATATCCTTGCCGAGGAGGAACTTTGCCTGCGTCTTCAGCGAGATGAACGAGGACCCCTTCTCGTATCTCCGGCCGTGGCCGAGGCCAAGCTCGGGGTCCTGGTCGGTGTCGTCTCCCGTAAAAAGCCCGTAATTCTCGGTCCACCCGCAGGAACGTAGGAGCTTCGCGCCGAAGGGGCCGGTGGCCAGGGCCTGGGTGTCGATGACCCTGTTGTGGGCAACCCGCAGGATATTGAGGTCATTCTGGACGTCGTGGCCCACTACGATGGTGTCGGGGCCGACGAACCGGAAGAAGAGGTCTCGGGCGGCGAAAACTCCGCCAACTGCGTTGCCGGTGGCGAAGGCGGACTCGACCTGCGATCGCGTGATGCCGGTGAACTTGGTGTGGTAGTGTCGCATGGGTACGTCCGGCCGGACGATCGAGTTGATGAGGGCCTCTCCAGTGACGCCGTCCATGGCCGTGATCGAGACGAGTTGCTTCTCGCCGGTGGTGGAGGGTGCCATCTCACAGTCAAAGACGACCATGGCCCGGGTGTCGAACTCGCGGTCCTTCCCATCGCTTCCCGAGTCCCGCGGGGGGCTGCTGACGCGACGGTACTCGCGGATAATATCGACGTCCTCCCGAATGGCGATTTTGTGCATCTTCGAGTGGGGGGTCTTGCAGCCCACGGCCTCAGTGTCTAACTGGCCGCAGCACGACCACTCCTCATCCCCGTAGCTACCGACGTGCTGGTCGCACTCAAATCTTAGCCTGTGTATCTTCTCGTTAGAAAATGTCTCTTTCGAGGCATAGTCGAAGTCCTGCTTACTAGCTCGCTGGAATAGGTGTTCTTCTCCAGCCTCCTTCGGGATTTCCTGACCGTCACCGTTCAAGAAGCCGCTGCTGTAGACTTCCCCGAGGCAGAGTTGTTGGGCGCAATCCTTGCAGCGAGGGACGGACCAGTACCTCCTGAGAACTTCTTCGTCTGACAGGATACCCTGGGGAATCTTACGCCATACCATTTCATCTGATTCGAGAACTAACGTGCTAAGTACGTCCCATGGAATAGGGACGATAGGGATACTCATATTGGCTCCGCTGCGAAGTTACTATAGTCTGTTCTGCTAGGTAATATATTATTTAGGCGTATCGGGAATAGTGGTAATAAGGATAAATAAGCGAGGTTTAAAAGGTATTCTGTTAAGGTAAAAATACTGTTATATAATATTAAAAGGGGTTAGAAGTGAAATATATAAGCTGGTGAAAATAGCGCTTCCCTAATAGAATTCTGTTAAAAAACAAAGGGCTTATAATATTTATATAATTTATAAATTATAATAATATTTTAAATTAAACCGGTATAATTTAATAAAAGATTATTTAAAATAATAAAACTTTAAGTACTTCCCTTAAATCTTTATAGTTTATCCTAATTATTAAAGCATATTTTAAATTATACCAAAATTATATTTTATATTATTTAGTTTTTCCATATTTGCCTTACTTTTAGCTTAAATTTCCGATATTCCCTAATTCTTACCGGGTAATATTTCGCGATTGGAAATACCAGCGGTCCCCATAGCTTAATTAGTTTGTGCATATATTTTAAGGTATTTCAGAGTATATCTGAGGTGGTAGGCCCCCGCCAATATTGGAAATGTGTCAACGCTCAGGGGGTTTGCACTGGCCACCAGGTGTCTCGAAGCTCTTCATGCGGATTGCTGTTTTTCATGTAAATATCACAATAATCAACATGTCACTCGAAGCACTTTCTGTTTAACAATTTTGATACACTAGCTTCTTTTCTTTTATTTATGGAATATATCGATACAAACATAAGAGTGGGAAACCTATTCTTGGGTGGCGAGGTAGCTTAGTCGACAAAAGTTGTGAAGTATAAAAGGGGCTAGCCCCGAAGGCAAAGAGAAACTTCTTTTGTCTAGCAACTAGCGCACGTTGTCGGTTTCTTTCTTCTACAGCGCAATGTGTTGCTTCAAAACAAAGTTTTAGTCTACACTATGTATTCACGGCGCTCGGTATTAGTGAAACAGAGATCACTGCAGGAACAACGTCTCGAAGTAGCAATGCTGGACAATCTCCTTTTAGAGCACCATGTTGACATGGTGTGGAAACGGTGCTGAGGGGTTGACATATGTCATGCTTAATAGGGCCATAAATAGGAGTTGAATTTGGACACTGTGTCGAGATTCTGACACATGTCAATCTAGCGTATACTAACTGTCACGTATCATGGAGGTGCTAACAGCTAACCATAACAGCTCTTTTATCATGGCTTAAAAGCTAAGAATGAGATCCCGGGTGGTTTAAACTTGGAAGGTTCAAAGATCGTTCAGAAGAAGCCAAGTTACGACGACCAATCAAAAGAGGCATCATCTACAGGCACTGCAAATCCTATGCTGCAAATCCTCTTTACTTTATGATGTTGTGTGCTTTACTATGTGGATGGGCTAGAGTGTTTGAGTACGGGGGATCGTGGACTCCAGCCTCAAATGCTGCCCCGGGTGGTACGTGGCAACAAATGTAGTTGACAGCCCTAGAGATACATATAGCTATGTAATCCATACTGATCTGAGTCTTCTAACGCATGTTTAGCTTTGAAACAGTGGCCGTGACGAAATAGCATTCAGTGTCAAGACATAATTCATGGCCACGATAGGAGCTGTCGTAGGTGAAATCTCAAAGGAATTCATAAAATTGTTTTACTGTGGAGGAATGATGCGATACTCCCCAATCTGCCACGTCGAAGAGGCATGAGTGTTGTCCGGAGAAAAAAAAATGACGAAGGCCGGTGACCGTCAAGGTAGCAGGTAAAATGTGCAGGAGGGTGAATGGTGGAGAGGCCGAAAATGACTAATACTGCTTGGGCAGCTCCATGGTTGGCAGTTGTATACTCAGGTTGTGGCTTCTACTTGAACTTGAACTTGAGTACATCCGACACTCGCATCCGCAGCTGCTGTTGGCATCATCGTGTCATTTCAGGAAGTATCGATAGAAGTATTGCCCAGTATTGGGCCGCTCCTACCACAGTTATACTGTGTGAGTCAACCAAGGGCAATTGAACAGAGACGCTGTCAATTGGCATTGTCATGTGATTGTGGCAAAACTCAAGTCATTGTACGACGCATGTCACTACTATAAGCTGGTCAGAACGATACGAGAACTATAATAATTCTTGCTACCACTGATATATTAATACTTCCCATGTCATCACATATTTCCTACGGATACGAGTCACAGTGATATAAAGCTAGGTGTTTCCAATCTCCGACGCTGCCAGCCTAGTGACAAATGAAAACATGAATACCTATCCCGTACACTGACCGCCCGCGCTGCGATCGATAAGAGAAGCATTTGGGATAATAAAATGTACGGAGTAGTGACTATGGGTCTTGCTTCTGAGGACCAGATCCGCAGGCAAAGGAATATTAGTCGTCGGACAACAATTTCCGATACCTAAACAGAATGATCACATTCTGCGCATATAGTAAAGTTCTTTAATGAGATAGATAATTCTCATATAGAATGAAGGTACACAGTATCCTCCTAGACCTGAAGTTTGAAATTTTGCAAGTTACTTAATCCAAAAAAAAAACTCCCCCCAAATGCAAAACCTCTCCCCCCCCGGGTATCTACTCAATACAACCATATGCAAATAATCTACAAATCATTCAAAAACCTCTCGCAGCCCCTCTTCACAAGTCGTACAGGTACGTGCTTCTGGCGTAGCTTGAGCGTGATGAGCTGGCTCGCCGTCAAAATCGTGTCATCAGCCTCCTTGATGGCCCTTTTGTACAATTCCCGCCTCTGATCCTTGGTCATTACTGCGACTTCTTCGTCTGTGGCCCACTCATCCACTGCGAGCTCTACGCTGTAGTTCTGGGAGATGACGGATAGGGCAGCCACTACCTCGACTTGTGCGATGCGTCGCCCCAGACAGCTGCGCGCGCCGTCCGAGAAGGGGATGTACGAGCCTCTCACTGGCCTGAAGAGACTAGGGCTGGAATCGGGGCCTTGGTAGCCTCCCCAATCTTCGGCAGGTGCAGAGTCGCTGTCCTCCTCGTCTGCCTTGGTTTTCGCGTCCGGTTGCTGGATCCAGCGGCTCGGGTTGAATTTGTTGGCGTCGTGTTCCTCGGCGTTCTTGTCCCCCTTCGGCCAGTATCGTGGGTTTCTTTGGACACCGGGAACAATCAGGCCGATAGACATTCCCTTGGGTAATATGTGCTTTTTGCCGTCAATCATCAGCGGTTGGTCCCTATCCGGCGACACCATCTTGGGAACCTCGAGGACTGAAGGAATCACTCTCATCAACTCGTTCATGGATGCCCCCACGGTTGATCCAAGTAGAGGACCGACGTTTTCCTCGTATTCCCAAGTCAGAGGGTCAGAGTCGCGTCCGAATATGGCGTCGACGTCTCGCTGCAGGGCGCGCTGTGACTCGGGGTGCATGGCTAGCTCCAACATCACGAAATGCAGAGAGTTGGCAGTCGTTTCGTGGCCGGCGAGAATCATGATAAATGCGTTCCCAATGATTTCCTGGTCGTCGAGCTTGATTTGCTCCTTCTTGCCCTTGCCGCTGCTCTTCTCCCTACCGTATTGCGTGTGCACGAGTTGGCCCATGATGTCCATTCCCGGCTCGCCTCCATCACCCGCTTGAATCGCCCTCTGCTTGTATTTGAGCAGCTCCTTCATGTAGTTCGAAAAGTTTTCCGTTGCATCATACGCTACCTTGGTGGCTTGGAAGGGAAGATTTTTCAACAAAAACTTGGGAACTAAAAGCTTGAGGAAGATCTTCTCCAGGGTCTGTTCGAGGCTTTCAATGAAGCTCATTGTGTGGCCTGGGGGGGGGTCGCGTCTTGCGAACTTCGCGATCTCAGGATCCATATCCGCTGGGATTTCTTCGCCTGGCCACAAAAGCTTTAGTCCGAATCCAACGTACCCAATAATTTTGAGCGCAACAGCCATAGTGTCTTGATCAATATTGGGCAAAGTCTCAGTGGATTCGTTTCCCATATCCCCGCGCATCCAGTGCCGAATCAACCCCTGAGTCTGGCGAATGGTCTCATCCCACACCAGGGCGGTGTTCTTCTCGTTGAAGCTGGCGCTAGTCACCTTACGGTGCATGCGCCACAGCAGGCCCTCGGTGGTGACCACATTCCTCCCGAACACCTCCAGAATCTTGTAGTCGCGGGTGTTCTTCGGAAAATTTTCTCGTCGCGAAGTGATCTGGTGAATGGCTTCGGCATTTACGGTCATCATCACGATGGCACCGGGGCTCACGAAAAGGACGTTATCGGCGCCGATTCGTTCGAAATACTTGTAGTTCTGGTTCCATGCTGCCTCTGGAACCACCATGCTGCGGGCGTAGGAACGGTACGGTTAGCCTGATGTCATACCCGCACATATGCAAATTGTGGAAATGGAGGGTAGCATACTCAAGCCATTGATCCGACCCTGGGATGCGACGCAATATTGGTAGCCATAGCTTGTGTGTCAGCTGCCACATTCTGCTGAATGGCGATCCAGCTTCATTGGGGAGACATGCGATGTTAGCTGTGTTCACTTTCAAGCTCGTTCTGGGTGCAATCGAATTCCTATTTCCTCTGGCACTTACGAACGACGTAGTATCTGAGTCCAGTGTTTTTTGCGGCGGCAATGTTTGCGCGCAACCCCACAACTTTCGATACTATCTGGTAGATCACAAAGCCTACTATCACCACCAACGTTGAAGATGCCATGGTAGCGGGGAGTGTCTTGGCGCCCCCTTTGAGGCTTGGCAGCGGCGGAGAGCTGGAGCTTCGCGATGCTAGGTGTTTGCCGCGACCTGTTTGAGAGTTTCGAGGTTGGCAGCTTCGACTCGAGGGCTGGGAAGTGGAAGTCGGTAGGGTGTGGGAGAAGAAGATCGTGAATGGTTGGAAATGGGAGAAAAAGGTCGCTTCTGTTGAAATCACTTGGATTGTGTGGGACAAGTAAGTAATTAGGATTGTGGTTGCTGAGCGATTGATACGGTTGGATTAGCAATGCGGCTCGTCGGGCTGCGTAAAGTCAGTAGTAGGCAGGAGAAGTCGAGTCGTTCACGGATCTGTGGCGTGGCGCGGGGTGACACGAGAAGCTTGTATCGCTACTATCATTCGTAGCGTAAGACAGCTTGTCGCTGTCGAATAATGACGGGACGAGAAGCAGGAAGTGACGGAAAAGAAACGAGATCGCACGAGTTGCGAGGACAGGTGTGTATAAAGCTGCCCGGATACAACAGAATCCACGGCGTTGAAACAATCTGATGTGACAGACAGTCAGACAATTGGAGGCGCGAGCTTGGAAATGTCGTCAAGCGTCAAGCACCCCCCTGCAACTGCCACCGCCTCAGTGCTTACATCCCAGGACTCCCAATCTAGGGAGTCCCTTACTGGCCCTTCAGGAACAAGGCAAGTAGCATCGAGAGTCAAGACTTTTTTTTTGTTGGAAAGAACGAGCAAACTTCATGGCAAGAACTGTTTCGGATTGCCAGGTAGCCGTGCGCTACGACGATCATTCTTCCCTCCTTCGGAATGGGCTTTCCATCAACAGTGGATCCGCCCCTTCCTACTCGTCAATTTGTGCCGCTCCTCTTGCCATTGTTACAGGGAGCACACAATTCACCTTGCAACGCTTGGACCCCTCAAATCCATTTTACAATGCAGTTGAATACTAGCAATCGTGGTAAATGTAAATGCACCGAGAGCTGCAGGGCTGCGGTTGGACGCGGGCCCTGGGTGGAATCATTGGTGAGAGTGGTGGTGAACATGCTCGAGTCGTCCACATCCCTGCCAACCCTGCCAACCCTGATCTGCCTTACCCTTCCTCCCGTAATATATATCCCGTCTCTTCATATTGCGCACCCAGTACGTGGTTCTTCATGTCTCGCTTCATCTGCTCCATTGACCGAAGCGTGTCGCTTGATTTTACATTATTCAAACGAGGCGCAACCCACCACCCTGTGCAAACCCCCAGGGCAATTAACGCTAGTCCCGCAACATCGTATTATATCGTCAAGAGTCCTGTATTTGCTAGTGGGTATTTCCTGTAAAGCGTGTGCTGGCTCTTGTACCCTATGACAGCCAGAAAGACGTTTAAACGTAAAAGAGCACGGGGTTTCTGGGATAGCGTGTCTCGTATTCCTCTTTGTTAACTTGCCCAGAGCTTTAGCTGCCAACCGCTGATACGCAGACAGTCTACTTCAGGCTGTATGGGTATTGATTTTATGGTACAGTAGTGAATTAGATACCGTGTATCTATAGTAGGTATTCCTGGCACAATCCTGAATCGAGATCTCGCCCGCTGGAGAACATCCTCTTACACCGGACACGGTGTATATATATGGTTCAATACAAGTACACAGCATATCACATTTTATCATAATTCCACGTATGCTATGCATTTCCTTCTTATTTGAAATTTATATTAGTAGGTAGTGCCAAACATAGTTGTGCACAGATTTCACACACGTATCGACGGTAATTAATGTCAGATGGAGGGTAACTGAAGGGATACAGGGAAAGGCGTCGCTCGTTGCTGGTCAAATGCAATGACTCCATACCAATCAGCATCGATCTGTCCTCCTCCAAACAAGGCCTCGAATCCTCCACGTTGCACGACACGTTCAAGAGGAACGGATTGGGGAGCTGACACTAGCATTTGGGCAATAAACACTGTATTGCTTGAAGCATTTAAGCAACAGTGATTCTTGAAATATTGTTTTGTGGCATGGTTTAGTTTCGGGACAAATATTTACTTCAACGACCTTAGGAAGCGGGACAGTGCTTCGTAGGTTTCTCTTCCCTTTCGTCATCCATCTTCATTTCGTTTGGTCATACTGTGAGAAGAATCCGTATGACTGAGTGCCTCCAAGGCTAAACTCCTTGACATCGTGATTGGCCTCGTTAGAAGGTGAGATGATAAATATTCCATGGCAAGGGCCGCCATAGAAGACAATCCAAGCATACGGGGTCAAGAGCCGGTAGGTGCTCTCCAAGCTCACGGTGGGGGGCTAGTTTTGGAAATTGGTCGCGAGACACATGTACATTAAACAAACCCTCCTTGGGGGGTCACGAAGCCATGGGGCATAGGCTCACATGTGCTCTGGACGCTGGGATTCTTCGTGACAGTTCTCGATAGCTAGGCATCTACGGTATATTTGGGAATTATATTTCAGTTCATTGCAGGCGCTATTATTGACCTGTATCTAGTGGACGGACCTCAGCATCAGTTGAGCAAACTTGGTAGGCCTGGGAGGCACTGTACCAAGCTCCTTAGCTCCAGGAGTAAGGATACCTTGGTAGCAAGATCTTCGTACAGTCGACCTATCCCCTTGTCCCTCTCGGATCAACATAGATTCGTCACTACTTGAAAGGCCTTCTCTAAGGGCTCTGCAAAGCCGTGTCCCTGCTTTTTTTCTTTTTGCATAAGGTCTTGAACTCCTTGAGGTAATAGTGTGGGTCTCGTGGTTACTCCCACGTGTATCTATTCTATGCGCTGACAGGTTCTGTCTGCGGTTACTAGGTAGACCGCCCCCCCTACTCGTCCTCAACAATATGGCTGCCATCGGTGGACGCAAATGTCGATCTTTCGACGATAATGTCAATAGAGATAGGTCGCACAGCTTCTGAACCACTGTGTCCGTTGAAAACATGTATATGTGATAGAGCTCAAATTTTCCAACGTTCTTCCGGGTCCTAGAGATGGCCGAATCAATGTAGCCAATAGAATTTGAACATTCATTTTACGGACAACTCAGGGCTTCTCAAGATCAACTACTATGGAAATCAGTGTATGATTATCCCTGGTACCGAAACATGAATAGAAGGCGAGCTCGGTGACATCGGGGTAGAGGCGAATACTTGCCTCCATCGCAGCGGCGAGTGAACACCAACCAACGTATCTGGAGATACCGACGACTCGGAGAGGCAGTTGAACTCTAAGCCATAAAGCCAAGGCAACGCTGAGGAATGACTCGCTGAGCGTAATTAATATTCTAAATAAAAATTATAAACTCACTAGACGCAGTGAAGATTCGTAGCAGGTCAACTACAATAACTGTGCAGAGAAGATTCATGGCTAGCCATTATCTCACAGTAGGTGAATCTCATGTCAGTGTGCCCTGGTAGGTAAAGTGTATACAGCTGTTTGGGAATTTTATCATGTGCTCTTAGGCCCAAATAACAGGCCACCTAAAGTTGAGATGGAAGTTATAGCGCTGCGGTTTAGTGATCGAACGTTGGGGGGTTTTGTATGTGCGCTTGTTGGTGTGTTTTGTCTTTACCTCATCCATCTCTCTCATGGCCCTCTGTCCCTTGTTTAGGCAAAGTGTATCCGGCATTCGATTCACATATTGGAGCACTATGTCTTCATAAATAATCATCAATCCGGTCTAGGGAATTGCCATTACTGCACAATTAGATTCAGAGGGGGTGGACTGGATGGGTCACAGTTTGACATGAGCCATAGCCTGTCATGGAACGTGAGGGCTTGTTGTTATGTCCTTGAGCAGTCTGACAGGAACCTCGTCCGCGAATTTGCAGAAATCTCTCAATACCGGAGAAGAACCAAAATTACACGGTCCAAGACTATAAATCATAATAAGCACTACACAGCTTCTACCGTCAATTATGTCAAGCTTCAATACATTATCGTCTCTCCACCGCACCGCTGCAGCACGCGAACTACATGAACGAGCTATTGCACCAGTCAATATCAATCACGGCGGCAGGCCAGGTAAAACATTCGATGGTCGATAGAGTGAACAGCTAAAGACAGCGCCTCTTGCGACGACTAAAAGCAAGAAACAGCAACAATGGGTTCACCTCCACAAGTCATGCTAGGCTGTGTGTTCCTTCATGGTTTACGTTCAGCTCCACAACAACTGAGAAGCCCATGTTCAAGCAAGTGCCTAGGGATCTAAACTCCCTAAGTCAAGAAAAGAAAAAAAAAACACTAGCAACTACTAGCACTTACAGCACTGCTTCCCAAAAGCACAGGACGCCGAGGGGGGGCGGGGTAAATACAAGGCCGAGGCCACGAAATCATAACAATACAGCCCAAACACCAGAGAAGAAAGCAAGCAATAGAGGCAAGTCCCGCGCTATGATGTCCCTAATGAAGTATTTTCCCTGTGAAAAATGACGGGCATCCACAAACCATGTCGGGTTACTAAAAACAACGCAATGAGATGATGGAGCACACTAAAGGCAAATAATAAAAACAGGATTGGGAGGCGGACAATGGGGCAAAAGTTGCGCCTCTACGCCAAAATCTGTCATGCGTGTGCTCCTCTTCCCAGCAAGTCCCCATCCTTCCGCCGCCCCATCGCCAGCCACCCATCAAAGCCTCCTTCCATCTACACCTCTTCTAGGTCGTTAAGGGTATCGGAAGCGGTCATGGACAGTCGTTAAAAAACATTATGCGGAATTGCGTTTGGAGCATCTTCCTGGACCCCACACTTGTGTGGGACGTAGTGGGTATCAAGTAGAATATAGAGTAAAGATGATCAATCAGATTGATCTTTTCGCTGCTAACATTGTGGTCGTTGCAGCATGGCCATCTCAGGCGTTGGCTGGCCATCAGCCCTAACCATGGTATTGAGCTTCGAGGCGTCTAGCTACCTATCATGGAGCTTCGCAAGGGCCTTCTCGTACTGCTGGGTAAGGACAGGTTCGAGGGACGTGAGAGTGCTTGGCACGCCTTCTAGGCGGTCGCTGGTGAGACCGATGGCGCGAGATAACGAGGAAACTATGACAAGTTTTGCTTCCTCGCTATACTTGCTTCTGAGGGAAGTGAGGGCAAGGTCGGTGATCCTTCCGAGTTCCTCGACAGCCTGTGGGTTGACTAGGTCCACATCTGCGAGGTTCCGGTCCTTGCGAAAGCTCTCCATCCAGCGTTCAATGATTGTGCTCGCGGTTCCAAACGCTGTTACCTCGCGTTCGCCAGACAGGGGGCATTCCTTGAGGAACTTGAGGGAATGAAGAGCAGCAGCCATCATAATTGCATCCGACTGTGCATTCATCGATCTCATTCTCGGCAGCACCTTGTCGACTGTTGTCTTGAGCTTGAGAATCATTCCGGGATAGATCATGTACCTCTGTGGCTTTGCAGCCGGTTCCGAGGGCGTCGAAGGGCCAGCTTGCGATGTGGGTGCCGGGGCCCCATTGACAGTGACACTTCCCGCGGCCACCTGTGGCGATAGAGACAGGTTTTGGGTCGGCGTCGCAGGTATGGACCCCTGTCTGTGCTGAGTAACTGTCTGAGGCACTTGCGGCGATTGTGCCATGGCCTGGGGTGTAAACTCAGGTGGTGAGAAGACAGATTGTGAGCTGCCTGGGGCTGGAGCTGTGGAATACGGAGTCCCACCATTCGCCTGAATCGTGGCCTGTGGTAGGGGTTGCGGCATTGGTATCGAAGGCTGGGGTTGCGGCTGGGTATGTGTCTGTTGCTGCGCTGGTTGTTGTGCTTTTTGTTGTACCTGTTGTTGAGGCTGCTGCTGCTGCATCGAAGAGGCATATGGCGACACATATAGCTTTGGGACAACAACCTCTGGTTTGAGGACAGGAGCAGCCGGCTGAGCAGGTGCCGGTACTGCGGCAGGCACTGGTGCCGCTGTAGTATGTGTATGTAGTAACTGGGGTCCTGTGGCATCCGTATTTGCTAAAGCGGCAAGCCCACTGGGGAGAGACACGGGAGCAGGTGCAGCTGCTGCAACCATCGGTGCCTGGTAAGGCTGCGGTTGAGAGCTCGGCTGCTGTGGATGTTGCTGATGTTGCTGATGCTGCTCAGCTTGCTCCTTTGCCCTTTGCTCGGCTTCAGCTTTGAGCTTCTTTGAAGTGTCTGGATCCCAGCCTGGTCGCAGGTACCAGCATCCGTCCTCATCCTTGACAAACGCGTCGTTTCCTCCCAAGTTATGCCTCACACTGCTTTCCCAGCCTTTGGTCGACTCTTCAAAAAAGAAGTGGGGATATCGCATCTTGATGCGCTTGTAGATGCTCTTGAGGGCCAAGGAAGCCTGCTCTTCCTTCAGAATGTCGTAGAGTATCCACGCATACGTCCTAGTCGGTTTCATGAGCTGCTCTGTTGTGAAGGCGTCGCGAGCACCAAGCTCCAGGGGAGGAGTTTTGCTGCGCGGTTGCTGTCTCCTCTTCTGCGACCTATCTGTCGACTCGTCCAGGCCGGATTCGGAGGCTTTGCGCTTGTTATATGACCGCTTCGGGGTGGCATCCACGCCGTCAGAATCAATCATCACAGTATCACCTACCACCGGGGGCTTGGGGCCAGCTCTAGCACGAGGCTGCCTGGAGGCCTGCTGAAGCCCATCGGCAGTCATGACCATGTCAGTATTGCCATATTGTTGTGGTTGTGAATTCTGTAGCTTTCGCTCAGCGTGTCCCTTGAGCTCTTTCTCCACACGCTTAGAGAACTGCTTGCCAGGCTTGGGGGGCCTTCCGGGACCCTTCTTTGTGTCGGCATATGGGAGAACATAGTAGAGACTTGGTGGGATGTCGTGGGCTGTTAGGGGGACGGGAAGGAAGTCCGCTTCCAGAACTCCCAGTGAGTCCTTCTCCTCGCTAGTCAGCTCCCTCTCCACGTGGCCGTACTGTGGTTGGCGTGGCATGGCTGAACCATCTTGGGCGTCCATCATGATGTTGTTAGAATACGCAGCACCCCCGGATATAGCTGCGGCCACTGCTGCGAGCCCGTGGCTATGGGGGTCTTGAATTTGGCTAGTGCTCGGTGCAGCCACCGGAAGGGCCATTGGAGGCGCCGGCTGTGAGACGACTGGTTGTGCATCGGGTTGCGCGACACGATACTTGGCCGCCTCTGGAAGCAACTCGAGGGCCGCAATTGTAGGATCGTGCTGTTCATCCTCGGCAGGCGGACCGTGGGCTCCAAACTCAAAGCTAATGCCTTGTTCTTGTTCACGGGCTGCATTCTGCTCGGCGAGGCAAGTAAATCCATTCTCGATGCCGATCAGGCCGAAAGTAAACTGTACCGAGTAGACTTGCAGCAAACAGCCGGATCTCAGAATGATAGGGCCTTGATCAGATCCCCAAAACTCGTTGTTGATGAAGAAGCCGTTCTTTCCTAGACCAAGTGCCTGCCACTGATCCTCTTTGGGCAAGTACTCAATCATCAAGTGCTCGCGCGAAATGGCATTCATGCGCTTGAAATCGGCGTCTGGGGGGTGGATACGCAGTATGGGACAGCCGTGTCTCTCTGAGGTTCCCGAAGATTTTATCTTGGTCTGCGCTAGTGAGCTTGCTTGCATCGGATCTGGTCTTTCGTCGTCATCGCCTTCCGGCTCCGACTCTAGGGGGGGAATGTTCGGGTCTACGTTTGGGTTCGGTCCCGTATCGTCATTCTCCTCTTCGCCGTCGTTGTCCTCGGGTTCGTCATCGCTTCCCCCCATAAAGCCGCCTTCCTCGCTAATGGCCGATCTGGTGTTTTTGTAGAAATGCTTGAACTCGGGAAATGGGCCAGGATAGGAACCCTGGCCCTGCGTGTAGAGAGCCTCTTGCCTACGCCATATGTTCCTGCGGTCCTCGAGGGCTTTACGGCGCCTGAAAGCCTTTTGATCTCTACCGATGACCACTTTTGCTGCGTCGGGGGTGAAATAGAATGTGCCATCGGGAAATCGGAGGTATGCGCTGGTTTCAATTTTCTTGACGCCTCGGCGAACTTCTGGGGGAACCGAGCTGTCTTGGTCTTGCTGGGTAACATGATCGAATGTGGGCCGGTTCGTACTTATTTCGGGCGACGTTTGAGCATGTCCATGTTCCCGTATTGACATACTGGAGGGGTTAACTGTGTGCGACGGTGACATAGTCATGGCAAGTCCAAAGGTATCCAACTCCATGTTGTATCCAGGAGGCTGGTCATCCCCATAACGGGGATCGGGTGAAAAAATCATGTTGCCTGGGGAAGGAGCGAGAAACATTAATGACAGGTACACAAAAAGGTGAAAGAAGACGTTAGAGGGTATGGAAGACTTACCGCTTCCTGCTTCTTTTTCGTCCTTGGGGGCTACCTCTTGAGGATCTGCAGCCTTCTCAGCTTCCTTGGTATTTGAAGTCTTCTCGTCCTTGTCGGAAGCAATCCCTGAACTCGTGGTAGCAGGCGTGGAATTGGTCTCGTTGGGTAGTGGTTTCCTCCCGGTGGGGGAGGACGTCTCAAGGGGACCCGTAGTCTCTGTCTTTGCATCGGGTGGATTAAGAATAGAATTTGAAGTTGGAGAAGCCTGATGGGAATGTGGCGTCTCCCCTCCCTTTTCACCGGAGGACTTGGTGACCTGCACGGTGGAGGATTTCGTAGCATCAGCTTTTGGCATTGGCGGCTCTTCTTGTTTAGGTTCGGGACCCTCAGGGTTAGCAGTGAGTATCGTGCAGTCCGCGGCAGGTGCCATGGTGGCGGCGGCTGGGGTGGTAGCTGCCCTGGACACTGGCACCGAGCCTGACTGCCCTTCCAGGGCGATGGAACCCGCGCTGGACGAAGTCATCGCTGCTGCCATGGCGAACAAACAGCTCCTTCGTCCCACGTTTCTAGTCTCCCGTGACGAGTAGCAGCAGACCTCGCCACGGTGGGTATCAAGGAGGGTGGGGGTTATTGCGGCCGACGGCAGAGTTTAAGCGTGGATAAAGGAGGACGACAGTGTGGAAATTGGGCTAGTCGGTGGCTGGATCTTTACAGCGTTTCGGCTCTACGGCAATGGGGCTCGAGGTGGAGAGGACGATGGATAATATTTCGCTCTGAGATCAGATGGATTGGTTGGATTCTTGGAGTGTCAGAGTAAGTGAGTGATGAAATGGGCCAGAAGCATGGAGCAAGAGACCTCGATGTATTTCCGTCAATGCGGACAGGTTGGGAAGGGAAGAGAGGAGAGAAAATACGGGAGGAGCTAGCTACCAGCACCGTGCCAGGCCTGGGACGGTATCTCGTCGGCGAGGTTGTCACGAGAAAAAAAAGTTATGTAAGTGGATGAAGTCAATCGGATCTTGAATTTGCGATGCGCCTGCGCTCAGAAGTCGCCCGCTCGGGATCTCCTCCCCCATCGATGCTCGGGTTTGGGTCCGATACTTCCAACCCCCAGTGTGCCTCTTGAAATTTCGTCACTAGTCATTGGCTGGATGAGGGGTTGATTTCTAGATTTGGGGGCGTCTGCCAATCAGAGACTTGCCGTTTTCCACACCGCCTAATAGGCTCACTCCATCGCGCGCGACTTTCTTCTGCCACTGCCCATATCTCTTTCTAGATGGTAATTGCCGCCTTCAACAGCTGGTCGTCGGCTGCCGGTTGCTTCTCCGAGCTGCCAGGCAACACCCCACCTCTCTATTGCTCTATGTATTGGCGCTGGTTATTCCTGCCATTGTTGTGTTGACAATTGAGATGAGACGTATTGGACGTTTTGTGGCAAAAATCAACACAACTTGAAAAGATGTATCTATACCGGTGCAACCGTAATGGTCCAGAAAGTTGGGCAGACTGGCCAACACCTTTTCTGTCCGACGCCAATTGCAAGGCTGCTTCCTCCAGATGTCAACGTACCGAAATAAGTTCGTCCCGGCTCAACTCACCTCTTACAATTCTAATATCGTCTAGCGGCGTCTTTCGATAGAGGTCATTGTCTCGAAGGCTGGTCTTGGTTGAACTATTTTTGGCCCACCTCATGTTGCTACGGGTTGATGTATTTGAACTCGTCTAGCCCTTGGCTCCCCTTGATCCCTACTTCGTCAGCAAGTACCCTTCTATCATCTCCCTCAATAACCTCCCTAGAGGTTGAGCTACCTGTGAACTCAATACGGGACCACTAGCAGTCATTTGAAAGAACCAGCTGCTCTCTATGAATAATGGCGGGCACAAGAGAGAAATTCATCTCTAATTCCTTGTCTACCATTGGGAAACACAGGCATACAGGCGCCTCGGGCCACAGTATCACAAAGTTGATTAGCCCAAGTACACCTCCGCGTCTATTCTCCTTCCCATTGGCTTCTCCAGCGCGAAGTTGCATACATGTCTTGTATTCTCCAATCACCGGTGATATCGTTAAACACATCTTCCGCCATCGTCTTCACAAATCTTATTGTTCGTCCTGCCCTCACTTCAAGAGTGTCTTGGGTTGGAGGACGAAGGTGCAAGTGCCTCAAGAATATATAAGATGGGAACGGGTAGGTGCCCTTGTGGAAGGGAAATAGAGTCCAGTGTCTCTACCTTCTAACTGTTCGAATATTAGGTTTCTTCTTTGATCTCAAATACAACACTTTTTTGCTGCTGCCACTGCCTCCATCCCATCCACCTGTCTTTAGTATGCCCCAGGCGAAACTACATTCTGCATCACCAACTCGCCACTCCTGTCAGCAAAAGCGCACTCGATACTCCAATCAGCACGGAGCAAAAACGACATATCCACGATCAAAATCGCAGAGTTCATCGACCCGGCACCCATACCACCGTCGTCGCAATGGGCCTCCGCCTTCTACTCCTCTGTCTAGAAGAGGGACGGCGACTGAAGCAGAAGAAGAATATCCTCCATACGCCGTCCATCTTACCCGGCCGAATCTTGAAAATCTTCGAAGCAATACTTCCCAAACGGCCTACGTGTCCATGCCGCTCGATCAGGACGCAGTACCGAAGTGGTACATGATCCTGGCTGCGCTGTTCTCGTGGCTCTTACTCGCGGGGTATGTGATCCTTCCGGGAGCATTCACGGCCGTTGGGAGTTACATACCTAGGGCTAAAAGTGCCCACCTAAGTCCTAAGACCAGAGAAGGGAGTGAAATAGAGGCATCACCTGCACAGGCACCGAATGCCACGTCCAGCAATTCTGGTGAAGCTATTCTCAAGTCCATCAAGACCGCCCCCCTGACAGTCCTGGGAGGTATTCTCATCGGTATGGGTGCCCTCGGTATGTTGACAGTTGGTTTCCGCTGGCATCGCAACTACGCCTGGTTGATAACCAGGCTTTTGATTCCGGGAGGTATGAACGCCGCCGCGGGAATGCTCTCCACGTTTACGTGTGTATACACCCAGCAGGGAGGGGAATGGAGCGCCTCTGCCACTGCTGCCCTATCCGTGGAAAGCGCTGTTCTGGCCCTTTGCTTAGCGATGTTCGTGCGGTGTGGTCTCCTTCTTGGGAGGATGAGACGGGATCATCATAGCCATAACGGGATGACGACGTGGAATTCGGCGGAGAAAAAGAGATATGGAGCGGATCGGCCACAGCCCAAGGGTAGGGAGGTCAGATTTGAGGCTATGATGAAGAGGGATGGCGATGACGGTGATTATGTGGTGGTGGAGGAGTACGAGACCCCGCTAGGGAATATTGTTTAATTGTGCTTAGACTTGTCCCAACACATTATTGTTACATGATATATCCCTTCCAATTAATCGTTTCCAATCCTTAAATCGCTCGTAAATGCCATCGAACGCTGCCCCTTCAATCCCCCCCAAGCAAAGGCGCCCTCTCCCTACTTCCCAAACCCATCGCTCGTCTCCCCACAATCCAATCAGCAGCCTTATAACTCCAATGGCACAGCATACCAGCAACAAACCCAACTCCAGCGTTCCTAAATCCAACACTTCCGGCTGCAGTTAAAAGCATAACAGCCCATCTCCTTTTTCTTTCCTTCTCATCCAATTTCATGACTCTGTCCAAGACACCACCGGCGCCTCCTCCACCCCCTCCGCGATTCATATCCCCGTCCTCAACGCCCAAGGCCGGTGTGCTGGAATTAAGACTCTCGCCCACGCCTGCCAGTTCCAGACCGGCAGCGAGCACCATGACGCCGAGCATTCCCCTCGGAAATTCCCCAAGCAAATCCAAGAGGGAATCCCCGAAAACCAGCCCAACAAATAGCTTCAGAAGCCCGAGCAAGATAATGCTTGCGCCACTGCGAGCACCAAATCTATACTGTGCCGCCAACCCACCGGAACCGTGGCACACGGGCATGGAACCGAACCAGCATCCGAGTATGTTCATTCCCCCGACGCTAAAAGAAAGTGCCGCGGGCGACGGAGCGGGTATGGAAGGGAGCAGATCCGATGAGAGGGCAGACACCGCGATGATCGAGTTCAGCAGCGTGAGCGGGAGCTGCGACACGGCCATGCCGATAGCAGTCGGGGTGTAAGAGGGAAGTAGGAGGTGCGGATGCCATAGATGCGGACCCGGAAGTCTATTCCCATGATTCGCATGCCCTTTGTTTCCACCTCCTAGCCCCATGTCATCGTCAATGCTCGGCACCACAATAGTCAGCATTGCAAAAAGAATGCCTAGCAAGAACAGCACTAGTGCGTAAGGGAACCGAGGCAAACTCTGCGTTGCTAAAAGGATGATGAAGAAGGCTAAAGCCCAGACTCGATTGTCGAGAACAGAAGGATGGATCCAGCCGAGACTTTGGATTAAACGCCCCGCGGTGATGGTGAGGGAGAGCCCGGCGCCTAGTTGGATGCCTTTTATCACGGGCACGGGGATGATACGCATGGCGTGGTTTAGGAGGCCGGTCACACCCAGGATGAGGACGGCAAGGCCGACAAGGGAGCCTGCGGCGACTGTCTCGGAGGTGTGGACTGACGAGGCGATTGCGGATGCAGCTATGGCCTGTGTGGTTTGTTAGAATAAGAGTTTTGAAGGGGTTTGGTGGTTGTGGAGTCCAGTAGTCCGAGGCTATCGTTGAGTCTATCCCCTCAAATACATAGCGCCAAAATACAACCATCTCATCCGAACATCTCAGCTCGAGTCATTTAGTATTCATCCCGATCTCCCCTCATCAATCTCAGAAGTCTTCAAGCTGTACAAATGACAATGCCATGCGTCTTACCTTCATAGGCTGCACCGGAATCGGCACCCCAAACACCACTCCCGTCAAAATATTAAACACGCCCGAGAACACAAGAGTGGTGCTCAAACTTATCGACCCTGACAAAGCCAGTCCTATCATCAAGGGAAGCAACGTCCCGAGATCCCCTAATGCACCGGAGAGTTCGGCAAGGGGAGACGCCTTGAGCGTGGAAAGATTGTGCCGTGTCCGCTCTTTTAGGGAATCGAACGCCATGGTTATGTACGCGGTTGGAGAGTGTGGGTGTGGGCGCGAGGAGTAGTAGGAGGTAAAAGAGGAATTTTGGTGTTGACGACGACGGGAGGATGAGGCAGATGGAGATTGCCCTTGGAGCCTTGCCCCCGCCGGGGGGAAGGAGAAGAGTGAGGATGCCAGGATGGCGGTATTTTGTATCGAAATGCGTGCGTGTAGGTACGTGTTAAGATAGGTGTTTGGGGTTAATAGGCAAAGCTGATCGCAGGCTTGGTGATGTGGCGAGGTCCCCCGCTTTGCTAGGACTGACTGAACCGCCTTGTCTTGGGATGGAGATATTCAAGTTGTTGGGATAAGCAAGTATGGGTATGCATGCATGCATGCATGGGATTGGATTGGATGGATGGATGGATGGATGTAAGTGTTCACGTCTGGGGCTAGCATGCATACGCAAGCATAGGACCGGGCAAGCTACAGTAATAATGGTGAGTGAGGGGATTAAAACAGCAAAAGGGAAAAATAGTAGTATGACGTCAGCTATACTGATTAGGCTCGCTGTCCGCCCCTCTAGTCGCCAATAATTCGAGGTTAGGGCTCGAGATATAAATGCCACTGATTTCACTACCCAAAGGAAGTTAAAATGAGGAAGGGGGATATATGGTCAGATCTCAGAAATTGGTTCATTACTTGTAGGACGAATGAAATCAAGGGCAGCGGAGTTTCCCACTGGGAGGAATCAGCGTCCTGCATTTTAACGGGGATTTGTAAGTTCTGTTGGGCGGAGATGCATCTCCCTCGCGTAGCTCGATGGAGACTCGACCCCATGCAGGACCGGCCCCACTTGTGCCGATCATCCTTCACATATCGCCGGCAGTGACAGCCGAACACCACGGCGCGGACCACTGCATCAGATCGGACTCAGCGGAGATCGGACTCAGCGGAGTTCGCCCCCCGTTACGCCTACAACTCGCCGTGCCCATAACAAAATGTGAAATGTACATTCACCACAATTAATGTCACAAATCGGGATGCCTGATGGCCATTGATGATGGGCCGGGACTGAGGGTAAATGTGAAATTTCTCGTCATCTACCCTAAAATCTCTAGTCTATGTGAACAGTTCGGACCCACCAAAAATGGACATTGAATATCCAAACGGAGACATATCACCGTTAAATCGCGTGCCTCATCGCAACTTCTACCACGCTCCCTAAAAATCAAAGTGCAAAACAAACAGATAGTAGGAGAATCCAGCCTCTAAACAGACACCCGGCAGAGTTCCAGTAGCAACCGTCTTGTTCAAAGCCTCCTGGGCAAGTTTCGACTCACAAGACAAGCTCAAAAGGATGACTAGCGATCCACACACAAAATGCCTTGAAAAGATCAAATCCCTCCGCTAAAATTGTTGTGGGAGGCCACAAGATTGAAGCCGTCAATATCTAGATAGGGGCGAAACTCCCACGACGGCAAATGACTGGTCTTCCCCTTATTCAATGACACACACAAACGCCGGGGGAAAAAAATCAAATACGTGTCAGGGGGGAAAGAAGGAGTCATTTCCCGACATGTGTCTCGACCCTTCAGGGGGGCGGGGTCTGTCCGGACGGTCCAGCGCTGCCGGACGAAGTGGCCTGCAGAGTGTCATTAAGGTGCTGTGACCCAGAAAGCCATCTCTGAAGCATGTGCATTCTTTCCATTGCTGGCTCGGCAATGGCCCAGTTCTCGATACCCAGCTGGGTACAAGCAATTGTGAGCATACTTTTGACAAATCTCGAGTGCTCCGTTTTCGTCGCCGTGGGAACCAAAGCAAAAACGAGCCAGAGAAAGACACCCAGCATCCCCTTCCAGGCAGTGAGCGGAATCCTCCAAGCTGTAGTCCAGATTTCAAGGAACTGGGAAGTGGTGCAGGACTGGGATAGCGGACGATGTTGGAGGATTGCAGAAGTGTAAATCAAGGAAGTGAGCCTGATGGCCTGATGAAGGAAATTCTGCTGCGACTGTCCAGGAATGTTGGCTAGATCTTCGTTTTTGGCAGCAGGATCACCCCCAAATGGTGACAAAGGCGGAAGAGACGAGATTTTGTTGTGGATCCATTTTGCCGTTGCCTCCAGCTTTTTGGCCTCCTGCTTGCTGGGGCTGTGGGGGAGCTTCAAGACGGTATTTATCAGAAACCGAATATCGTCCAGGATGGACGCAGTGACTACATGTAAATCGACAGCGTCGGCGCAGGCAGCGAAAGTGACCTGTCCTGGAAGTATTGGTGTGTTGTGAGGCACCCGGAATGGAGCGGATGCCATGTCGCCAAGGTTAAGAGACGAGCCGGACGCCGAAAGAAATGGATGCGATTCAAGAGACAAGGAAATAGCTCTATCAGCACTGTAGAAAGAGCATGGTCAGATATAACAGTCACCATATATCTCCACGTAGTGTAAGAAAGATCTTTCGAGAGGTAATACTTACGAAAACACCAGCTTGCCGAGCAACCCGTTCAAACCTAGTGCTCCTATTCCACCCCTCAGGGAAATCATGTCCCGCAGTCCTCTCAAATGCGCAGTGAGATCCTGTCTCTCACCCCAATACCACTCATCGAGAATGAGCTGCATAACAGCGGCAATCACCTCGTCGGATGCCCTGTTCTCGCCTGTGAGGTGCTCGTTGAGCATCCCAATAGCTTGGCCCTTCAACGACGTAGCAACCATCTGGTCGAGATTCTTGGTCTCGGACAGAAAGCAAGCAGAAGTGTAAAGAGCGACATGAGCAAGCAACTGAGAGGAAAGACACCAAGGGACATAGTGCTTCGCGTAAGGATTGGAAGCATCCGGGTTGCCGTCCAAGCTGGATTTGAAGCGCGAGAGGAGCTTGACGACTATTTACATAAGAAGAAATATGTTAGTATCTGTCTCCGTACTCCAGATACTCCGGTACTAGACAGAAGCAAATATTGTTAGGGAAGCGGAGGGAAGAAAAAGCAATTGAGACAGGGAGAATGCTTACAGATGTGGACGAGTTCTCCGTTCAGCTTTGTTGGTGCAACCGGGATTCCAGACAAGTCGGACATGGGCGCTTGAAGGGCAGAAGTACTTGCCCACTGAAGCTGGCCACCCATGTCCCATGGAAGCGAGAATTGAGTAGGATCACCTCCCTGGACGGCCGCAGAAGAAGGTCCTTGGGGCAGGAACTGCTGGGGAATCATGTTGTGGGCCTCGAGGAGCTTTGGAACATGTTGCATGTGGGAATGCTCCATCAGTTGGGCGTTTAGCATGGAAGGTGATGCCGTAGATGCAAGAGACGGCGAGAAGGATGCGGAGCTCATGGATGGCGATGATGGGAAGGGGTTTCCTGGCTGCATCTGCATCTGCTCCTGCGTGGTCCAAGCCGGCGGAGGGCCCCATGGACCTGCCGTTGTCCCGTAGATTGTCGCACTTGCGCTTTCAGACGAGGAAGTCGCACTCGGGTATTGTGTGGTAAGTGCCACATCCGACCATTGTCCTATAGAGGAAGGAGCAGGTGTGTACGCGACAGGGGTTGGCACCTGAAGTGTCTCTCCCGGAGGAGGCAGGAGTGGTTCACTCATTCCCGCTATGGGAACATTGTCGGGAACAGTAGTTGGTGTTTGGTATCTCGGTGAGTTAGCAGGGAGCCTAGACCGGGCTCTTTGTCTGTTTTGCCATGAAAAAAATGAACCGTTAGCTAGTATCCAGGCTCATATGCGATGAGATGAAATGAAGGATGAGATGAGATGAGATGAGACTGTGAACTTACCCAGCAGCCGCACGGTACTCGCAAACGGGAGGCGGAAATCTCCTCGCACAGTTGCTGCAAGGCTGGCCTTGATTACACTGTAGGATAGTAATAAGTACTATTAGTTGTTGTCTTGCAAGACTATTTTTTTCCATCCTCGAAGAATTTGCACTCGTGACCGAGCACACAATGCAGGACGGTGAATGTAACAAATTACATCACAACTGATACAACTCACTCTTTGCTTGCGTCTTCGACACTCTGAACAACTAGTTGCAACCCTTTCCCTTAGAGACGGTCTTGATCGCCCCGCGTTCGAGCTCCTTCCGGGGCCTTGTGAACCATCTCCTCCATCCTCGCCGAGACCACTCATGTCCATCATCTCGGCTCGTCTCGCAGGTACGTATCCGTACTCGGCAACACTCCAGATTTGATTGCGATTCGGCTTTTGACGGCGTGACGGTATTCTTGGAACCGGCTGGGTGCAATATGAGAAGCCGTTACCGGGACCGAGGGAGACGAAAGAGGAAGCGGTTGGGAAATTTGTATATCCCATCTGCCCGTCATGCACGCCTCTCCCGGCGCCTATAAGTAATGTGGTGGCGAGAAAAGAATAGTGCAAGACGAACGACAGCCTAGACAGATGCTAGGCAGCTTAACCGGTCCCGGAGGACAAGAATAGGAACAACGGGTAGGGCTAGGGCGAGAGAAAAAAAACGGGTAGCATTCAGCTTTCGGGAGCTGAATCTTCGGAAGTCAGGTGAAGAAATAAAAATAAACACAACGAACACCTTAGGCATTCAGCAACAAATCCACCTTCAACTTTGAGCTTCAATTTGTTTCATACTCTGTCAACAAGGGAGAAAAAACTCGGAGTCGGCAGAACATGACATAGGAAAAATTATCTCATACCCCAACTAGGCAAGTAACGTGTTTCGCGCCCAGGGGTTCGCCGGTATACGCGAAGCATACAGCACGAGGAAGAATATGCAAAATTCCCAATCACCTCTTGCTGCCTGGACATTGTCATCGCATCTCTGGGTTCTGCCCCTGGCCAAAGAAAAAAAGGAGTCATTCGGAGCTCTCCAGGCAAGGAGCAGAGACATGTGCTAGGGATGTCGTTAGGTGACTATGGCGGAAAGGCAGATGTCCGCGCCTCGAGGCAGTGCAGACTCAGAAGGAAAGCCGTTCGGATTCAAGGCCCCCCCCCAAGATAAGGTGGTGGAGCATGACGGGTCCCAGCCCTACCAGGAGAATGGTGATGGGGAGTGAGACATGCATGTCTGGTGGGATAAAGAGAATTCGGCATGATTGGAGGACAATTAGGTAAAGAGGAAATAAGGTGCTGGTATGGAGATTCAAAAAGGGGGGCGAGGAAAAATAGAATGGTGGTGGCAGATCAAGAACGAGTTGGAATTACATTGACTGATTGAGCATGTTCTCGGGTGAGAGACATGAGATGTAGCAGATGGTGTTGATTCAAAGGTGCTCTGCAGGAGTATGCGAAAGAATGGTAATGTGCGTTACATGGTTGGTATACAGAGTGCAGCAAGTCTTGGCAGGGTCTCAAGGGGAGAAGGGGAGTAAGAGTAGATGGTGATTAGTTGGGGTAAATACATTAAATCCATAAGAACATGCCAGATACATCTCATGGTGACTTTTAGATGGGTAATGCACGGCCCATGTGACGTTACTGCAACCGGGCTACTTTCCATATATACCGAGTAAATTAATGCACACTGTAATTAGTCACTGTCTACATACTCTACTATTACTGCCTGTAACTTAGGATGAGGTAGGGATACCTGGGATGTTGTGATCGCGTGTGTTGGCCTTGGGCTCTTTGGGAGCCACTACTATTAGACAAAAGGACGAGACGGAAGATACCTGGCAATTAGTATCTAAGGTATTGATGACGATGCCCCACAATTCACCGAGCAAATGCCGGGGCGGTGCTCCTAACTCGTCCTATCCCGGCCCGTGTGGGCTGCATTAGCTCCGCCCACAGCCCCGGAGCCCAACCGATTGTATGCTTCCACTTCCTGCACCACCCAAGCTCATAATATCGAGCTGTTGCACCCGGCGCTGCAAAGCCACAGTTTCCAAGAGAAAGCCAAGACGCTGCTCGAAAGACATGTCCAAACAAGGTTGCCATCGTCGATCTGAGCGTGCCATGTCAAGCAAGCCTAATGCCTGGGACTTTTCTAAACGCCTTATTCCCTTGCTCGCAGTGAAAGCTTCTCTCAGACATTGAGGCTGTGAAAGCCACCTACTACCTAGTAAATACAAATCCAGCCGTACCTCCTTCTCTCCACCAGCCTCTTCAGCCCTAGCTCTTCCTGATGCCCCGTCTACCATCCGTCTTGTTAGATTCGCAGAAAGCGAGAAAACCTGGCCAGATATTATCGCTAATTTTATGGGTATAAGCTTGCTTATGACGACAGGATATTAAGAACAAGAGAATAAGAAATTAAAAGTCCGCCCAAGCCGCCGCAACACGCCGTGTGGTATAAGCCAAACGAGATAAACCTCAAGACGAAGAAAAAAATGCCGTAAAAGACGACAATTGCAACGCAAAATGGTATAACCTGGAGCTTCTGCACCGCAACCCAGAAAACGCCTGCAAATACCAACTCAAAGCGCTTGTAAGCAGGTATGCCTATCTCGGCCACTTTATCCACTTCCTCACCACCACTATTGGTTGGAGCCTCCGATAGCAACAGTAAAGGAAACCAATGATCATTACATGAAACGTCCATCTTCTGTCCCCTGTTCAAATTTCTATAATTTAACCGCCATTTTCCTCTATCAGTTTCCTTTTCTTCTTTTCAGCGCCTTGAACCTGTCTCCCTCTCTCCTTATCTTGCTCTGCGGTCTGGCTTCCTTGCCATGTTCACAGCTGGGGGCGCCTCGTCATCGAGTGGATAAGGGGGGATGTAAGACTGCGGGGGCTTGCGCCCAGCAGCTGCCTGCTTCTCTGGAAGGGGAGTCTTTGGTGGCAGGGGAGGCGGCTCGATCCGCTGATGCCTTCTGGTATAATTATCGGCTCCGGCCGGGCCTTGCTGCTGATTATTTGAAGTATATCGAAACTGGGCAGGAGTTGGAGCTGCAACCACAAGCCGATCGGGATCGTCCTTTTGCTCCTCCCTGGGGGGTGCCGGGAGCTCTGCACTCGCGCGGGGTGATGAAGATGGTCGGGGCTGTGCATTCTGTGGAGGTGGCTGTAACCTCTCCCCCGAAGACCGTGGGGATGAAGTGTTTCCCAATGGTACGTTGAGAGTCTCCGGGCCCGAGTCGAACGATGTTCGGTTGGAGGATGACAGGTGGTTGTGGTGGTTCTGAATTGGAGACATGGGCATGTCTCCTGGGAGCTCCACAGCGAAGGGCATGTCGATATCTGAGATTGGCTTGTGTACGAGGGGAGGAGGAACTTGAAGGCCACGGTCCCATCTAAGCTTTGCGCGGTGGATCTTGGCCAACTTCGTTGATGCATCCTGGCACATCTTGGACTCGAGTTGTCTCGACAAATACCGCCTTGTTCCCGTGCTTATCTCGGCCAACCTGTGCCATTCGTTCATGCCAAACTCACCCACTCCAACCTCCACATTCAGTCGGTAGTAATTCTCTGCGTTGACTCCGCGGTTGGCCAGGAATTCCGTCATCATCTTCTTGTGGATCTTTTCGCACCCCTCAATCTTGGTTATGAGTTTTCGCCTCGCGTCTGCAAACTCGCCCAAAAAGCCTTCGTACCACTGGGCCTGCTGTGAATCAGTGCTTGCAGGTCGCTTTCCAGTCCCCACGCTCACAAACACGCCAACGTCACGTCCTGGCCACTCGTTCACTACGGCTTCGTCCAAGGCGTATGGTGCCGGGTTAAAGGTGCCAGCGCCGTCGTCATGGAAGATGGACTGGCCAACCCTGATAGGTTTGAAGGCTAGTCCAATTGCGCATGTGGCCCGTCCTGCCTCCCAGATCTTGCAGTCATATTCTGGGGATGTTTCCTTCCTTGAGTCATAAGACCTCAGGACGGCGGGTTTCCCCCCATTTGGAGTGCCACGATACATTGCGGTTACAGCCCTATATTTCCATGGCCATTCAGTGGTTAGCTTTTCTGTCCTCGAAACAGGTGGTGACGGTGGTACGGCTGCCTGCTTGTGGAGGGTTGCCTCGCTCCCATGTGGTTTGCTTGCGGTATCTTCCAACACATGCACTTACGTTTTTGTCCTATTTTCCCTTTCATCATATAGCCGTGCATTAGGGTTGCCGAGGCGTGCATTCCAGGGCCTTGGCCTTGTCATCTGAGCCTGGGGTGACCGGGCGCTGAAGCTGACCACACTGGCATTACTAGAGTGTCTCCTCACGCTTGAGTCAGAAGCTGCGGCACTGGAGCGGGCGGCTGCGGAGAGAGGGCTCATGGTGGGTGATGGAGCGCCGTCATTTCCCTCGTTCTCAACAACAGTGTGTTCCTGGACGGCATCTTTGATTGCTTCCTCCAACTTGGATGCCTTGAACAAGGTGTGCCTATATGGAATACCGGCGATTGTTTTGTCTGTCTGGAAGACCATTCGGGTAAGTCGAGTGTATAACTCTTTGCACGTTTCGAGATCAAGTCGCAGTCGGCCAAGCATGAGGGCGATCAGTCCTCCAGTTCCAGTTCCAACAATCAAGTCGAAGTGATCGCATGGCTTTGGGATCTGATTCGGTCTCGGGGCCTTTCCTTCAACCTCGACGTATGTCTTGTGCATGAGCTCCTGGATGATGATGAGCATCGAATATCCTCGAACACCTCCCCCATCTGTTGAACGAAGAAATATGTTAGCTATTCAAATATTTGAGGATGTAATAGGTGTGTTTGCGTGCTCGTGGTACAGGACAGTAGCGCCTTGCGGGGTAAGCGGCGGCAGCGGTGGTGGTGGTGGTGTTGGTTGTTAGCGGAAGGAAGGAGACTTACCAAGGGATAGAATACGCAAGGGTGGGCCCTTGGTTGTATCCTTCCGCTTCAGGCCGTTGGAATCTATGTCCATCGTGGGTAGCCCCCGCGAAGTTCGTGGGCAATATGAATGGGGACTGAAATCCTAAAATGCGACAAACAATCGTTGTGTTTGATGCGTTGGGTCAGGAATCGCGAGTGTTGTGTGTTTTAGAAGAGAGCGGGAGTGCGGGAACGAAGAGGCGATAAAAGACTTGGCCACCAGGTCAGTAAAAACCAAAGTGCGCAGTTGGCTGCTATGTGCTAGTAGCAGCAACGGTATTCAGTATTGGCAGAGCGAGAGAGCCTGGGTTAAGAAATTATAGTAACGGCCGCTTTAGTACTGTCGAAAGAGTGAGAAGTTGTCAAAGGTGGTTCGGAGTCCTCGGCGTGCAGCAAAAGGAATTGTATTGATGTTAGGGTGCAAGACAGAAAAACCGCCCTCCACTACAGCGGGAGAGAAAGGTGGCGGGCGCTTCAAGTGTTCTTTCCTACTTCAATAATCCTATGACGCAAGAGTGTAGCGCACGGACTAGGACTCACGAACGCCACGCCACTCCACTCGTGCCTTCCATGGTGGATGGTTGGCAAGCATCAGCATTTTTAACCTTCAAGTCGTCTTAGTGATGCCAAGACGCATCTCAGCTGCATCCACTGAGAATCGTCTCCAAATACCAGTCGAGCCAATGAATTTGATCCTTACAGTACGGCAATAATGTCCAGAAAATGCATCTTCTGAAATACGTACATCTATGCCAGGGTAAATGACCAATTGCCCGGGTTTGCCATCCCCGATGGAGATTAACGGTAAAGATTGACATTCTTAACAACAGCGATTATCTCATGTGTCCGGTGCGGTTACTTTCTGACCTGGGGCTGCCTCACATAAGATCAGATCCCGGCACACAGCACACGTTACTTTCCATCATATCCAAGGCCATGACGGCGGGTTGGGCAGAAATCGCATGCACAATACCATATAGCCCATTATATCAGCGACACATGTCATTGGTACCAGCTCAATAGCAGAACGCGGCATCTCTGGGTAGTCCCGCTCGAATACCTACATCTTCGGACTCGATGTTCCTGAGCCTGTTCACATGCGCAGGCGACGATAGATTTTCCTGTCCGCATGGCTCTGTGAGGTCTGTGAGAGCGTTTCGAATGCTTCTTGCGTCCTTCCGTATGATTTCGCAAATGTTAGCGCCATAGCTACCCTCCAAAACCCCCAGCGACAAAGGCAAGGTCGCTCATTAGGACGGTCGCCTGTGGCTGTGTCTTAGTGCCGAACACCGTCAGCACCTGTCGGCCAGTAATTACGACTCGAGCTTGTAACCTGGTTATTCTTCGGCGGCCAGCCCGACGAGTGTGGCTCAGCACCTAGTGGTGGGAGGGGTTGTAGGGAAGCTCCTATACAAGAAAGTGACAGACACGAGGCAAGACGAGGCCACGGGACGTCACAGAGGCACACCGTCATGTAAATTAATTGAGAGAATCCACCATGATTCTGACCCACCTATGTACACACCATGCCCTAGATGATCCAGGAAGTCCCTGTATTTACAGATATCTTTCTCTCCACCGCAGGACGTGCTTACCCAAACAACTGCTTTCATCGTGCTGGTAGGTTGACAGGCTGACAGGACAGGTGAGCATTTCGGGTTTGGTGGGTGTATACGAGGTATTCAAAATTGCCAAAATACCATATTAATATGAGACTTGAGCGGATCCGGAAGGCGCTGTGAAAGGAGTTAGGTAAAGAGAAGAAAACACTGTGGGCTTTATAGGGAATAGGATTGTAGAGCAGTTCAAACCAAACTTGACCACTACACTATGCTCAAGAATTATGAGGGGAAATTAAGCGCAGGAATTACAGTGTCTGCTAGTTCAAAACAGACACTCCCAGTAATCCTGCCTACTGACAATGTCTCCAGAGGTCCAAAGATACCCGCCAGGCCATTAGTGGGTATTAATGGGTATATGTGTGCTGAAGTCGAATCTACTGCTTAAATCAGAAATAGCAACCCGATCCCAAGTGCGAATAAGGAGATACGAGAAGAACGAATATCTCAGACAAGTGCCGCCACACACCATTGAGGAGGTTGGAAAATTGAGGTGGTATTGCTAGTACTTTTCTATGCGCTTGGTATACATGATGTCTCCTGGTAGAAACGACTCACATTCTTATAGGAGGTATATTTTACTCGGACACTTCGCGGTATTGCATTGTCTCAAACCCAATCAGCGCCCAAGATTGACTGGCTCAAGAGGACTTGCATAAAATTGCACTAGTGGATACACATTGCATTGGCGTGTCCAATCAGCACACCAAGCCAGTGGTATGCTTGGCACAAGGTGAGGCTGCTTTCGAAAGCACATTCGCTGGGGGCCATGACGGTGTGCTTCTCCCTCCCCGTTGCTCCCTTGTAGCACACAAATTCGCAATGCATTCGGACCTAACCCCGCCATGGTGCAGACACACCCCGCTAGAGGAAAGAGTCGACACTCTCTGGCCACTGCTACCGACTCCAAAGGAAGGAGCAGTTGGGGACAAGAGACAGGGAGAGGGAGAAGCAATAGAATAACAAATATGGCAAGCACGACGACGGGAAGCTCGAGCCTTCCTTCTCAAAATTCATGACGAGGTAGGTCTATCTCCTATGTTACGGGTAAATACATAACCTAATAGGGAAAGTCACGGTGCGATGAGAAATCGGTGGGATTTACCTGACCTGCTAGCATACGTGCAACTGTGAAAGAGTTAAAGTGGATTGACCCCCTCGGCTATGAGCCAATTAACCACCTCAGTGGCAGGTACCTCCAGTCCCCAGTCCCCCAGCCCATGATAGTGTGGTGTTGCCCGCCCGCTGGAGAGGCAAGAGTAGGGTCCACGTACTGCCTGGACCGTACAGCCTCGCTACAGGCCAAAGGCTCCCAAAGCCTCGAGGTGTGCCTCGATTGTCCTCTGCTCCAGCCTTATGATTTTCCCTCAATTCTTCCTCCTCCTTTCATCTGCTGTGAGTGGCCTTCTCGCCCATCATCATCAACCTCGCCGCCGCGCCAGTGCATTCATCTTTACGACCGATCGATCCTGTTTATGTAGCCGGGACGCTGTGCTTCTCAGTGAATTGAAAACCCAACCCATTTTCCCTCGCTGTTAGCTTGCTTCTTGTTGATTTCCGGTTTCAATCCAAGCTGAGCCCCCCTGGGCATAGCTCCCGCTCTCCCTCTCTTTTCCCTCCAGCTCCCCTCTTTCCCCAATCCGTCCTCTATTCTGTTGCCGGCGGGATACTTGCCAGAGCCTTTCCACCCCTAAAAATACCCTACACCCTCCGCCTCGCCTTGCTCTGCCTTGCCAAAACACCAATTCCCTTCCACAAGCCATTCTTACACACATATCTATGGAGCCTTCGTCCAAGAAACGCCGCCTGGCGCCCAAGGTTGAACCACAACAACAACCACAACAACAACCGCACGCTCAATTCGCACATGATCAGGTATTTTGCATTTTATTTTATTTTACAGCACACCCTTGATATACTCGAGCCATTCACTCACAAAGTCACTGACCCGGTTACTGTGTGCCTATCTCGAAAAATAATATATTTGGCATTTTGTTTTGTTTTTGTCCATGCCGCCAATTCCACAACGCAATGCTCCAATTCCTTTTATTATGATTATTATTGTGATTTTAGCTTTTGTACTTTCAATTCTCCAGTCGTCAATTGCTAATTCTAGCTAATCCTACTATTCGACAGCCTCACCCTGCACAACAACAGCATTTCCCACCGCCGCCGCCGCCACCTCCTCCGCCTGCTCCAGTCGCCGATGGACTTCCACCAAACCCCCAACGAAATGATTTCGAGTCCTTCGCGAGGCACCTTCAGGATGCCGCTATGATGATTTACACCCAAACCAACAATTCACCGTATGCTAGCGTGTCGGCCCTAATGATGCGATGGGAGGAGGACACATCCATGGACCCGGATATGGCTCATCTCGAACACGTGTTGAGGGAGCGATACAATTATCATACCGAAAGATGGAATATTCCCACATGCGCCAACCCCAGCATCAAACTAGGCGTCCAGGTAGCTTCCTTTCTCGAAAATGCCCGACCCGACCATCTACTGTTAATATACTACGCCGGTCATGGGTACATGAGTTCAGAGAACCAACTATTCTGGGCATGGTAAGCTATTGGTTCTTCCTTCGCCTTGTAGCCACAATACATCTAACAATCGCGTCCGCATCGCAGCAATCCCCGGGAAGATGCTGCCAAAATCAAGTGGAATGGGATTCGATGTCTCTTTGAGGATGCTCAGTCAGATATTCTCCTGCTTCTGGATACGTGTGCCATCCAAGACGCACCTGTTGACGGTAGCCACGGTACGAAACAGGCTCTTGCAGCTTGTGCTCACGACAAGAACCCGAGAGAACTCGGTGGACGGTCCTTCACGAGCCATTTGAGCGACGCCCTTCTCAAATTCAGCACGGCCGGTCGCACTTTCACCGTTAACCGGCTGTTTGAGGAACTCACCGTGCAGAAACAACAAGATGTGGCGCAAACACCCCGCCTCGCAAACGGCAACTCCAAAGCGGGCGCCTCGGAAGCCGTGCCCATGCCGATTTCTTTCCCATTAACGCCTGGCAAACCCCAGGGCATTCTCCTAGCTCCACTAAGGCCCAAGATTCCCAAGCTAGCAGGTGCCGACGCGGAGCCTGTACAGAACTGTACGACACAAGACGAAGCCTCGTCACTAGGTGCTGCCGTTGCAGACTTGATGTTTGACGAGCCCCGTGCGCTTGTTTGCACCACGTTTGTCGGCGACGCCAGTGCTGATATGTCTTCCTTCAACCAATGGCTTCACAACGCACCCCCCATTGCTCCCAAGATCAAGGTAGAGGGCATGTTTATCGGTCCACCGACAATTCTCATCGTATCAATGCCACAATCGGTGTGGAATGTGGTTCAAAACGAGAAGGTCTGCCTCTTCCTTGGGCACATAAGTACCCACAACATCACCCATCTATACCAGCGGTTGATGGGTTCCGTTTCGAAGGAGATGGAAGATGGAAGGATACTGCTTGAAGCAAGGCAAGCGGCAGCTGCACATCACAATCCTGCCGACGCCCTCTCTTCAGTTCCCAACACGCCAAGGCGGCCGGGAGAGATTCTAAGTCACACCGAATCTGTGCCACGACTGCCCTCAGGTGCATTTGTCACTGGAGAACCGAAGGACGAGGTAGAGGACTCGGCAGAGATGCAGGAGGCGGCCGAACAGCTCAAGGCTCTTAGCCACGTACGCCATATGAGCGATGGCTCACCAGCAACGGCAGAGAGATCGCTGGCCCACCTCGCCGACAACAGCACAGCTGATATCCGACAAGATGATGGAACCTCATCTCACGATTCCGGCGCCGACGAGATACATTACAACAACTCTGAAGCAAACACCCCTACCCGCCCTGCCAAGGCGAGGAGAACTCTGCTTAAGCAACGACCTTCACAGGAAACACGATGTAACCTATGCAGCCATGCTCCCTTCAAGGATTCGTCGTCATTACGAAAGCATATCGCCGCAGCACACACTCGCCCCTTCCCGTGTGCATTCTCGTTTGCAGGATGTACGAGCACGTTCGGGTCCAAGAACGAGTGGAAACGGCACATCGCGTCGCAGCATTTATGTCTGCAATACTACCGTTGTTCTTCATGCCTCCAAAACGCGGCCGAGGGGAAAGGCAACGAGTTTAACCGCAAGGATCTCTTCACGCAGCATCTAAGGCGAATGCACGCCCCCTTCGCCGTTAAGAAGTCGTTGGTGAAGGGTGACAGCAAGATAAACACCGCATGGGAGAACCACGTCAAGGAGATGCAGACAACCTGTCTCGTCACGAGGCGAAAACCTCCCCAGCGTTCGGCGTGTCCCAAGCCTGATTGCCAGAGTGTGTTTGAAGGTCCTGGCTCCTGGGACGAGTGGACCGAACATGTCGGGCGCCACATGGAGAAGGGAGAGGGTCAACGAATGGGTGTGGATAAGCATCTTGCCAAGTGGGCCCTCGAGGAGAACATTATTGAAAGGAAAGAAGGCGGGGAGTACAGGCTATGCAGTGGAAACGGTATGCCAGGTGGTGACAAGGATATGAATAGCGCCACCCACAATACCCTTAACTCACAACCACAACGCTATCCGGAAGCGAAGGAACCAGAGCTTCAGCTGGCGATGGAAGTGGCTAACCAGGACAAGATGGTGGTTGAAGACTAGCTGCCGCAACTACGAGTAGTCCAAGTAGGAGCATGCTGAGTAGTAACAGTCCGAACAGAACCAAGTCGAGAAGGATTTTTCAGGCAAGTAGTATTAGTCCGGAAGGAGTAGAGCGAGAAGGTACATTCCGAGTAGTAGCGGTTGGAACGGTAACAGTCCGAGGAGAAACAGTCCGAGAAACAGTTCGAGAAGTAGTAGTCCAAGGACTAGCAGGCCGCAGACGCTTGAGAAAGATGAGCAAACTCTGCAAGGACTTGTGGAGAAAAGTGAAGCTTGGAATTTGTAGAATTGACGATGGTAACTGAGCTAACTGGAAGATGGATGACGGACTCTGGGAACTTTTGTTGGTCAATGCTTGACCTCACGCCTCACGATTTATGTACTCTCGGGCATTTGGGAATGAGTGGGCTGGAGTAACGGTCTTTTATCTTTGATTTCTTTTGCTTCGTTGTTTTCCAACCTAGTTGTGTCTCCATCGCACAGCACCGGGAGGGAGGGAAAAAAAGGTGAATTTCCAGCCATTTTGCTCTTGAGTGTACAGACTATGAACAAGGAATTGACGCGTATCGGTTCTGTTCTTCTTTTTTTCTACTGGCAGCCAGAGAGAAGGAAAGGCTTCTTCGGATATTATATTAAGGACCAGATTTTCGTATTTAAGCGAACCAAAATACACAAAAAATTATTTGACCTAAAAACATGAAGGCACAGGACAGAAATTGTGACAATCAGTAGTATTATATTGTTCATCTCGCGGCATAGGTTGTTGAGGTGGGGGTTGGTACTGGGAACCTACCTACATAGTAAATAATATCCTGCCTGTCTGGGCATTTGAAAACGGGTTTGATGATGGACGGGATGTGATGTCTCGGATCGGACGCTAGGACCGTGGGTTTTTTTGCAGATTTTGTTCCGAGTGACCACCAAGAAGGTGGAGAGGCTCAGATTTTGGGCTGCTTGGCAAGGCAGGACAAGGTTTAAGCTTGAATCTTTGAGGCGTATCAGATTTCGGGGTTTGGGTGTTTGGGAGAGGTTGGGATGGATGGTAGATTGGGGGCATTGGGAGTGTGTGGTACTTCTATCTAGCCTTGAGACTCGCCAGAGATACAGTACCTATGTAGTCCTGTATTTGCCGACGGGCGTTGCAGCTGAGATGGAGAGATATGATGGATACCTGAGGTATGTATTCCCTGGGGGGTTAGGACTTTGCTGTAGCTGTGGGTCTATTTTCTGCAAGGATTTTTCCTTTTCTTCAATAGGCAATTGTCATGTACAGATGTGAAATTTGGATACAGAATTTGTGACTAGTATTCGTCATGTGTGGATGAGGTGGTTGTTTAGCACTGTGGTACTACGCATCTAGAATGTATGTCATTGCCAGAAACGGATATAATGCAGGGACTGTTAGTGTAATTTCCCTCTAGCTTCCGAGTGAAGTTTGATGGGTGTGGTTGATACACAAGCTGCTGTGCGGCTACGGCGTAGTTTTCCCGGCTTTGCTTCCTCAGTTGGAGATGGATGTGATAACCATGGGTCTCGAACACGTCAACAAGCACTCATCCGCCATGCAGTGATGGGTGTTGGTAGCAGATCAGTGACAGTGTTTTGGATAGGGATGCGCGTAGTTTGTGGACGTTGGGACGGGTTGATATCTTGATCAAGTTTTCTTGGTTCGCACATACACACAGTAGTCTAGTGCAGCATGTATCGGGGCGCCGGCGCAAAGAATTGTGTGCAGGAGAGTCTTCCTAGGCTTGATACACTGTTCAGGGATTGGGGTGTACCACATAGGTTTGACGATTCTAGGTGTGTCCCTATCTGCCTTGCTTGCCTTGCCCGCCAAGCTGCGCAAGTTCGAGCGGGGAACGCTTCCCAGGTTCTAAATCCTTTCGTGCTTCAGCCGGACCGGGTATCCCAAGCGTCGTTGTCCTCTACTTCAGACTGACTTCAATACCGGCCGTTCGGACTCGTGATTGCGGTTCTCTTTTTTGTGACATTAACGACAGACGCAGCGTCAGGATCCAGTTGCTAGAACGGTAGCTAGGACATGCGGGTTTACACCGTATGGATCAGCTAGAGTAGCTGGGCTATGTTTTCTTGCTGACAGAAGTTATATTAATTGCCATTATACGGACTACCCAAAGCCTAGTGACGATCCATGTTGTTCACATTGAATTATGTTGGAACTGGGTCGGTGTGCTGTACCGTCCCTTGTGAATGCACCATATAATTCTCTGGGGAGCTGGGGCAAGGATGTTCCGTGATTAGGTTTGCTGCGTGTGTGTGTACTGTATGATCGTCGGGCTGAGCTGTGCGAGATGGGCATTTCTTGGGACTAACGCTGGGTCGCGACTCGCATCCCTACTGATCATCTCTGATAAGTGAAAACCTCAGCAACGGAATATTAGTTTCAAGACGGCTTGTCAATTCTTATGTAGTAAGTTGCAAATGGCTGTTTTTCGAGACCTAAAGGGCTCTCACTTACGTAGCTTGGCCCCACTAGCGGTGCTGTTCACCGTATGTACTAGCGACCAGATCAAGCTCAAAGCTCAAGCTTAATATCTGCAAGGGGCGACATGCGGGGGGCGGTGACAATTGTGGTGGGGTGAGGAAAGTTTTTGGGTGCCGTCGAGCTGGCAGGGTTCAGGGGTTTAGAACCTGTATTTTGCGTTCTGCTATCAGCAGTATTGACAAGACTGACTACCGTGCCGCAATTATCGGCAACTTGCCGACATCTTCTTAATAGCCGCATTGTCAACCGTGGCGGGCTCGCCCACTTGCGCTATCACACAAGTAAGTTAGTTTTCGGCGGCAGAAAGAGATAGGATTCCGATGAGGAAGGATGGAACGTACTTCCATGCAGTGCAGGGGCCGGGTGTTCTGTGACGTGGGCTGTGTATCAGCATTGGCACGAAGACTCCTCTCGTGTATCTATGCTACGCAGACTACGGTTTGGTGAGCTTTGGAGGGGGATCTCGCGAAATGTGGATAGAACGGAGAGGCGGCATCACTTATCGACCGGGTTTCCCGGGACTTTTAGGATGGCATATCCTTTCATCTTCTCTCAAAGCTATACACAGTACGTACCCGACGGATCACCGTACCGCATTCGGATGTCTGGTTTAGATCCCGGGGCACACGGGCACATCCAGGGCGCCCACACGGAAGCGAGCTCCAAGAGGTTGAAGCTCGGGCTCTCTGACGAAGTGACAGCTAACGCGAGACACACATGAAGGCTGTGGGATGAGGGGGACAGGAGGTGTTTGTTTGTGTTGTTGCCTTGGACCCACCCCAATGGCCGCCCGGTGCCATTGACCACTTACATCCCACATAGATAACCTTGGTGTGTGGATGGTACCTGCCCTATCCCAGGGAAGGTGGGAAGGTATTGACAATAGAGCTAAGCTATCGAGGCAGGCTTGTTGGATGCGGTTACAGCCTGAGATAACAAGAAAGTGATGGGTGCGAGGAAGGGGGATCGACTCTAGGAGTCCATGCGTCCTTGAGGATTTGTTGGGTTGGGCAAGGCAAGGCAAGCACACATGGAAGGGCTTTCTTTTATGGGACCTTCAGATCCCTCATCCTCATTTCTCTTTTGCTTCTCTTTTCCCTATTATTGCTCTTCTTCCTTTCTAGAGTTTTAAGCCAAGCTAAAGAAATTGTTTTCTCCGTAGTTTGAGCCAAAATTTTCTATACACTAGTCCAAACCAACACTATACGGCAGGTTCGATGGATCAATCATAACCATTGTCTGAATTCTTTTTACGGATAGAGAAGGGATAAAGTCGCTATTCGGTGTTGGAATAAGCCGGACCTGGGACGCGGAGATTCAGCCTCCAGAACTAGCCGGGCAATAAGCAACCAAGAGCCAGGAGAGCGGAAACCATCTTACACATCGACATGGATAGCAAAAGTCGGAAAGGTACATTGTCACGGGTGAACGCAGTATCATGGAGGCCACCGTCTAGGAATAGCGAAAGGGGGTGCAGTGTTAGTCCGATACCCTCGTATTATACGAACGGTAATGCCAACAACAACAGTATGGGTCAGCCAGACGAAGGAGAGCCGTTTCCCGAACTCGAAGGAGATATACCGTCTGGGCTACCGTCGCCTTCAAGATCACAACTTCCCTCCCAGAAAGCAAGACGAGAACAGCAACACCCTCCGAGGTTAAACACAACTTACCTCTCACTACCACTAGCTACCGCGCATGCGCCGTTGTCACCACCACCACTAAGAATCCAGAAGAAAGGAAACGCGAGGGAGGGGAGTTTGGGGCTGGGGTTAAGCAGTATTTATTCCCAAACGGGTTTGCCGCCTTCTCCTTCGCCGCGCCAGTCGGATGCCAATCTTCCCAAAGAGGTTACCACCACACCTTCACAATTGCAACCTCGAACTCAAGCCGAGGTACAAAGACTGAGCTCGAGCCCACCAATAGCGTCAAACCTCTCCTTGCCTCCAACCCCGCGAGCTAGAAGACAGAGTTTGAGCAATGGTATGGGAACAGGAAATGAACAAATGAGGGGACCAGGGAATGATACGAGCCTGCCTGCCACCCCGAGGCCTAGTGTCCCTCCTAGTCCAGCATATGCACCGGCGCGTATACCATCAGTGGGGGGAGTTGGGGCTTCTCCCGTAGCAGGACTAGGACTAACAGCCTGGGACGGGGAGAGAATCGAGAGAGTTCGACGACGAACAAATTCTGGTGGACGAGTTAGAACACCGAGCACGTCAGAAACGAGTCCTCCGATACTAGGGTATACTTTTAGCGAGAAACCGCATCCTCTCACGGCGATCCCGGCGAGAAGCAAATCTGGGACACGAGAATCAAGACCCGCAGCCGAAGGAAGCAGACAGCCAAATTCCGCTACTAGCGACCGATGCTCGAGTGTTAGAACATCGACAGCGGCCGCGACGAGGGGAATGAAAATCGGTAGTATCAGCGAAAGCATGTGGGCGAATCGAACCCCCTTCGTCCCCATTTCAAGAAGGTATACAGACGAAAGTACTCCTGCTACTCCTGTGGATCAGGAGACAGCCCAGAGACAGAGGTTGCGAAGCGATTCAACAGCTAGTACGGTCGCAGGGACGGAGTATGAGTATCGTAAGTAATGTCATCCAAACCTTATGTGGAATTCCTTGCATAGCCAAGTGCTAACAGTCCAAAACCAATAGCGATTATGAATTATTGTCCAGCACGTCTAGATGTCCACGTCACTCGCAGCTCGTGGCTCACAATCTCCATCATTGTGCTATCCATATACAGCACATCGATGTCTGGACTCTGGTTCTTCACGTCGATTCTACAGCCGCGCTGGGGGCACAACATCTCGAGCGATAAGCATGCCAGACTAGACCCAGACACGGCATCCCTTCTAACTACGCTTTTCGCGAAGACCATTGAGATGAGTTTTGTTACTGTGTTTGTCGGATTCCTGGGTCAGGTACTCAGCCGGCGGGCTTTTATCCGGGACAGGGCAGGAATTACGTTGTCTGAAATTAGCATGAAGAATTGGGTTGTCGTGAGTACCCCATTGTTCACATGAAAATTTCTCTCGTATTTATTCAGCTTACTAATGCCTAACCACTGACTTTATAGCAACCGGGGTCCCTTCTTACACAATGGGATACACTCCCATACGCTGGATTTACTTTCCTGGGTGTTCTTTCACTCCTTGCTACCGTCTGTGCAACATTTTACACAACCGCCAGCGATGCGATGGTTACTCCGAAACTCAAGTTTGGAGATTGGCACGGGATGACGATGACGGGGTTTGTCCGCAGCTCGTACGCAAACCCCAAATTTGTGAGAGAGAACTGTGCGACTCCCCTCACCCCAGACGTGGACCCTGATGGTGGTGCTGCGTGTCTGGACGTTGAGTACAGCGGGAAGTCCTACCACAATCTCCTAGCCTTCATGGAAATATGGCAGGGAATACATGCGAATGGGACAAGCAAGGCCGAAAATATCGACGACAGACCCCACAGCACTGCGATGCTGCACGATAACACTACGGTCACTTCTTCCTGGATCGAGGGAGAGTTTTCGAATGTCACATCATCATTCGAGAAGTATGGAAGGATTGTGAACAATGTCACGCTCGCTGTGCCTCACCCCGGCGTATACGCCGCAGCCACGGACCCAATCAACGGCATATTACAGCCCAATGACCTGAGTGGAGTCGGGGAGTATGCCATCAAGGCCAGCGTGGTGAGTCCGACTGTGAACGCTCTATGCGTCAACATGGACAAGGACGAGCTTGCGCCGCTGGTGTACACCGAGTTCCCTAGTGCGAGAACAAACACGACGGACATCCCGGGTCAAGTTACTGGTGCCGCTGACTGGGAGAGGGATATTCCTGGACCAGGGAATGACGAGTTTTTGAATCGCACAGTCGTCGACGAGATATTCCGCTGGGGCCCAAGATTCGGGAGACGGCCGCCTATGTGGAGGATGTTTCCCATCGCAAACAATATCATTACCAACACGACGGTACAGGGAACTGACACCGTGTTGGCGGACGCCATTTACATACTCGCAAAGTCTCCCGCCGCTAATATGGCGGGGAACTACACGATTTGCGAGCTCCGCTCGTGGCTTGCGACGAGCTGCTCCTCCAAATTTAGCATTAAGGGCACTGAAGGAGGAGAACTGAAGGCTCTTTGCGAAAAGGACGGCGATGAGAATAGGTTCGACAAGTTGCATCCGGGAGTCGCGACGCCGAAACCTAGTGGGGACTGGAAAAATATGGTCGATCAATGGCGGCTTGCCATCGACTTGAATGGAGGGATCCAGAATAATAACGCTAGCAACGCGAGAATCCTGACGGGTTTGGTTATTAATCAGCTGCCGGAGCTCGAACGGTTGAGAGACGACGCCCTTCTAGCTGAACGACAAGGCGAGAAGATAAAAACCTCTGGCGGGCTACCAGCTTTACTTCCATCCATGGCAGAAGCTCTAGCTGTCCTAATCTCTTCAACACTGCTTGTCGGGGGGATTAACACACCCTTCGATGCTCGGGGCTGGGAATTCGAGTCCCACGAGCTGGGACTCCCAGGTAACCCGGAGACCTTCAACGCAAGCATCAAGTCCCAGGAATTCGTGTCGGGGCACAACGATGTTTGGCAAGCCGTCGTGTTTTACCCCATACTGCTCAGTGTGTTTGCGATCAACGCGCTCTGCCTCTGCTATCTAGTTACTAGTTTGATGGGGGAGAGGGGGTGGAGGTGCACGAGGGGACTGGCGCGGAAGTGTTGCTTTGTTGGTAGGGGGTGGAGGTGGTGGAGGAATAAGAAAAATGGTGATACTGAGGATGGGAAAAGTGGGAAGAGGGATGCGGAAGGAGTAAAGGGAAACGGAAAGATGGGAACAGACAGCACGTCCTGCGCCAACGCCCCAGGAGGGCTTGTCACGGACTATACTGAACCGTCCAACCTCTTCGCACTCGCCATAAATAGTCCTCCCTCCCGCCAGCTGGCGGGATCGTGCGGCGCGGGACCGAGGGAGAGGGAATTGGCCGTGCCCTTCAGAGTGGGGTATCAGGAGAAGGGGAATCATTACTACTTCGAGGAGGCATCTGATGCGCCTTGTAGGGGACGGTGGAGAGGGAGGGGCCTGGACGAGGATAGGGAGGCCATGGGGACGGGGATGAGCTACAGGAATTTGAGCGTTAGTAAAAGTTGGCTGTAGAGGATAGGATGATGTAGAGTTATGATGGATTTGAAATACTTCAAGAGAAAGAAGATTGGAGGGATTTGTTTTTTATACCATGTCATTGCCATGCTGCATAGGATGGGATGGAAAAAGAGTGATGGTTGGGCGATTTCATGTATACAAGTGTGTTGGCAAGTACTATACTAACTATACCAGGTGTCTCGGAGTTGGGAACATAATTGTTCATCCTATTTTCCACGTATGTAAAGTGCTAGATAGACGATAGTTAGAGAATACTATTCGTATTACCCATAGCATTGATTTGTAATCCCAGTGATGCATGGCCTCAAAATGTGGCCCGAGATGCATCATATTTACCCAATAAATGCAACATTTTGTTTTGTTTTTCAACTCCATGAATATTGTACCTACTATGGTGACAAGGCAAAGTTTTGTGGCCAAGAGCTTTTTTGAGACGTGTATTTGCAGGGGGGGGGTTACAGGGGGCATGGCAGGAGATGTCATTAGTCCAAAGTGTTAGTATAACACGATAAGAAGCATCAGTATTAGCGCCTTCTTCCTAACCTTAATAACACGCACCACAGACATAATGGCCTATAATGAATTACGGGCCGCCATGAGGGAATCATGGGAGGTGATTCTGGAGTACACAGTTTATTCGATGATTTATTGAAAAGCCTTCCAGAAAGAATGGCAGCCGTGATTGTAGTCGTAATTGTACGAAGTCAAATTGAGTACGTCGATCTATTGCAATGCTACTGTTTTCTATCGTGTTGTATCAACACTTTGGACTGATGATATCTCCCTTCCATATCCCCTGTAACTGCGCCCTGCAAATACACGTCTCAAAAAAGCTCTTGGCCACAAAACTTTGCCATGTAACCATAGCACATCGAGTCAAGCTTTTATCCACTCATGTCGGAAAAGCACCCCCGCTGGGAAAAATTGCCTCTTTAGGACATGGTCCAAGCGTCAATCATGTCCATCGTGAGGTTGGTGAGCTGGAACGAACATGAGATGAGACAAAGCATGCCAGAAAAGTTTAATTCATTTGTTTCACTTTGATTTAAATTACTATCAGCCAGTCGCCAAGGAATAGTAGGTAGCTCCTCTGCTGCTTTCTATCTAAATATCAGCAGGGTACGCAATCCCCGCAGGGTGGTGAGGTATTTGCTCCCAGTCCAGTCCATAGTTCCCCTTGTACGAAAAAAGATTGTCCGTTAAAAGACCCAAATCCCAAGCTATTTAACATGCAGCAAGAAGACGGCCACCTGCACCCGAGAAGCAGCTGACGACAGAGCCAACAGTTACTTATTCCGAGACGGCGCCAAAGCAGGTCTCCATCATGATGCCAGTGATCCTGTAGGGGTCGGCGTTGGAGGCAGGGCGTCGGTCCTCGAAGTAACCATAGCCTTGGGCGGCGCACTCACGGGGAATACGAATGGAGGCACCACGGTTGGCAACGCCGTAGCTGAACTGATCAATGGAGCCAGTCTCGTGGCGACCAGTGAGACGCTGGGCGTTGTCTTCGCCGTAGACGGCAATGTGCTCCTTGTGGCGGCCCTCGAGCTTCTTAATGGCGGCCTCGATCTTCTCCATACCACCCTCAACACGCATGGGTTTGGTGGAGAAGTTGGAATGCAGGCCGGCACCGTTCCAATCACCGGGGATGGGCTTGGGGTGGACAGAGACCTTGGCGCCGAACTCTTCAGACACGCGGTGAAGGAGGAAGCGGGCCATCCAGAGGTGGTCGCCCATCTCGATACCATCACAGGGACCGACCTGGAATTCCCACTGGCCGGGCATGACCTCGGCGTTGGTACCAGAGATCTTGATGCCGGAGTAGAGGCAAGCCTTGTAGTGGGCCTCGACGATGTCACGGCAAACGACCTTACCGGTACCGACACCGCAGTAGTAAGGACCTTGCGGAGCAGGGAAACCGTTGGTGGGCCAGCCGTAGGGGCGATCGCTCATGTCGAGGAGGGTGTACTCCTGCTCAAGACCGAACCAGGGTTCGAGGTCTTTGTGGGCCTCCATGAGCTTGGCGCACTCATGGCGGTAGTTGAACTTGTTGGGGGTGCCGTCGGCATTCCAGCACTCGGCGAGGACAAGGATGTTTGGGGATCCACGGAAGGGATCGGGGAAGACTGCACACGGCTTGAGGTAGACATCAGAGTTGTCGCCGGGGGCCTGGCCGGTTGAGGAACCGTCAAAATTCCAGACGGGAAGGTCCTCAGGCTTGTACTCCTTGTCCTTCAGGGTCTATAGTAAGGGAATAAGAAAATAGGTTAGCAACTTGAAGGCTAGCTTGGTTCGATTTGCAGTGGCAACTTGGACGAGAATGCAGCAGCAAGCAATGCAGCCCCGTCTCGGCAGATGACGGGCTTGGCAGAGGTGTGTGTGTGTAAAACGTGAAGAGATGTCTAGGGTGGCAAGGTGCACTGCCTTTTTGCTCAGAATTCAGAGAGGAGCCACACTCTCCAATACGAGAGAGGCTACCGTCGGTCAAGGCGGCAGGGAAGACAGCTAGACAAGTTGCTTACGTGGTACTTGACCGACTCGGCCCTTTGTACCGGGATGTGTTCTCCTTTTGATGCTGACTGCCATATCGTTTGGGTGTGTGGCCAGCTGAAAGGCTGACAAGAGACCAGTGATGATAGAGGGGATAATGCTAATGGAGGAGGATTATGGGGAAAGAGGAATTGGTGAACCAAAATGCAGGGCAGCAGCAGCAGGCGCCGTTGGGAACCAAAAAAGAGACGTTGGGGCAATGCAGGGCCGCTGCAGACAGGCAAGAGCGGCCGAGTTCTATCCCTCCCAGGAAAGCACACCGGGAGCGAGACTGCCAAGAAGCGGGCCAGCCAAGCAGCGAGCAGAGGAAGGAGTCTTCCAAACGAGCAGTCCGATGCGGGGGAACGAGGAAGGCGCGAGATCGGAGTGGGCGCGTGCTTGTCATCCAACCACTAACAACCGGCCAATTAGAGCCAGGCTATTGAGCTGGCTCGAATAGCGTGGGGCAATTGGCGTGGGCTGTTAGATGGTGGGATGGAAATGGAGATTCATATGCATGGATGGAGGGGTAAGAGGAAACAAGTCCCGCGCCATGTCTCATTGCCTTCCAAGCATCGTCATCTTCCAGTTCGTTGGATTGCTCGTTTTTCTCCTTGTGTCTCTGCTAGTCGTTGCCCCGAGTTAAACCCTCTCAATTTGGGAAGGGTAAATCGAACTGCTGTTGGTCGCTGCTTTGGTCGCCACGTCTTGTTCCGGACTGCCAGTGGTTTGACCGTGGCGTGAGGGATGGAAAATAACTTCGATTCACCCAAAGCCCAGAACTGATGCCAATTTGGGTCATCCGGCCAGCCGACTCAGGTAAGGCCAGATACAACCAACCTGCTTGTCATCGCGTCTCGTAATCGAACCCGGATCGTGGGCCCGGTGCTTTCCACTTTCGGACCTACCGCACCCGACTTGCACCAAAGCCCTCCCTCAAGGGGTAGCCTGGCAGTGGTGGCTGTGGCGCGAGGGTTGTAGTAGGAAGAACGTAGGAATATTGTACAAGGGCGTTGCATGCTGCCGCTGCCGCTGCTTCTGCTGGCTGCGGCGATTGTGCAATTACGAAGAAACATTGTCGAGGAAAAAAGTACTCACGCGAGACTTGGATCGCACCCCACCTTCGGCGTCGATCCAGACGTACTCGACCATGATAGACCCCCTTTGCTCAAGCTTGAGGTACTTGTTGAGGTTCTCGGTGTACGAGACAAGTGTTGAGGTAGCCTATGTTTGGGAGACAGACATGATGAGTTAGCAACAATAAACCTCCTACCAAGAGTCGAGTAGGATGGATAAAGGGTATGCCGCTTACCATCTTTGCGGATTTTTGTGACGTTGTACAGGGGAACTACTGTAACTAGGTGATAGGCTGTAGGAAAGACTGTTGTTGTTGCTGCTTCAAAGCAAATAAACGGGAGGATTGGGTATATATGAACTGGATTGGGATGAGGAAAGAAGGGGGAGAGAAAACATCTGGCTCGAGGCGAAGGGGGTGGGGTGGTCCTTTTATCTGTCAGGGCGATGGGCAGGTAGTGAGCAACAGAGATATGCTTTGGGGGTGGAGAGTATCGGGGGGAGGTACCACCGCCCAAGGTGACTTCTTTGGGAACGTGGGTAGGCAGGGAGCGAGAGCGCCAGCGCCAGTGAGGTGTGGGTAGGTTGTGTGGGCAGCGCCAGCCAAGCAGCCCCCCAGCGGGATACATCCACGCATGCTTTGTGCAAGATGTGGCAAGGGTACAGTAGTTTAGAATATGCCTCCCCTCCTCCCCAGCCCGGCCGCCCCACGCACCATTGCATGTATCCCATTCTGCATCCCTCTGCTTTGCGGTAGAATATCGCGCTTGCCGTGGGTGGGCGGACCCAACCATCCACGGACGGTTAGTAACATATATCCAAGTCCAAATGTTACTACTGCAGGTAGTGGGTACCTCTCAGGGTCTTCCAGCTGCATTGGACCGGCGGACCTGTCTCGCTCCTTTAGTCTGGAAAGCCTGACCACGCAAAGCAAGACACCTTCGATAAGAAGGAAGGAAAGAAAAGGCCAAAACTCGGTCGTATGAGCCAGCCACATCTGCATGCTAAAGTTACTCTCCGCGGCGCTGTCAGCTTTGATATCGTCGCAGTTGTTGATTCTGCTCTCCGTGTTCTGCAGGGGTCCTGCGAGCCCCTCCTTTCTCATCCCGATATAAAAAGGAGGCCGAATAAATCCTCGTGCACAATATATGCCAGCATGCCCCTGGTCCATCACAGTAAACTAGCATCTTCGTGCCCCCGATTTTGACTATGCAGGAAGTTTTACGATTTGCTTGCAAATACGCAGCAGTAGAAACGTTTGCCCCTCTGATACGAAGAAATTCTGGAATATAGATGTGCGTGTAAGTACGTGCGATACAAATTGAGTCTATGTAGGTCTGTTTATCATTTTGCTTGGCTGATGTTGTTTTCCCAGGCAGCGCCGCCAGCGCTAGAGTTCGTGGTGGGTACTCTTTGTGCCCCTTGCGGACAGGACCGACTTCAAAGGAGGCGAGGGCCCATAGATCATCGATATGTACATCTGTACACTCCCCACCATCCGTTCCCGATAGGCGCAGGTGCTAGACGTAGATGGAAGGAAGTCGCATTCAAAGTGCCACCACCTCTGACGGACCCGCGAATATCATTCCGGGCAGTAATCTAGATTGCTTCCACTCTCAGATTAGTTTTGGTGTTGGCTGGTTCCTCCTCCCGCTTTCCCTCACCTCTTACGGCTGGTATTTATTCTCGGATCTATTCCCCGCTTCGCTCTCCTGGTGCTGAGCTTATCAGAGAAGGCCACACAAGGGAGGTCTAGCGGCGGTGTTGATAGACGCAAGCGCAGCTGCTATGTAGCTGGGCCTGGGAATCCCAATTCGATGGTGACAACTATGGAAGCCTTGCTAAGGAAATGGTTGCGCTTGGCTTGTCCTGTATTACGAATCTTCCATTCCGTGGGTATTCTCAAGCGCGACTGGAACACACCCTCCAGTTGTCCCAGACAGGGGACAGAGCACAGAGCCCCGGGGCAACCACTGATACTGGATTGGGTGTCGTGTGAATTGGAGCCCCAGGTGAAACTCCACTTTGAGCGACTTTAGTAGGGGTCATATTGTATTAAAAGATCTCAAGATTACAACAATAACCCTCACCCAGTTGAGAATCTCGCCAATACATACTACCCCGCCATTATCGATATATCAACCAAAGCAGGTGTATAGCATCACTCGGATCCGGGAACATCCTAATACTTTGTCAGCTTGAATAATATTTATATCCCCTCGGCAACCTGGCTTGCAAAACATTCACATTCATCTCCCATGTCAGGCGACATGATCCTTTGCATGCATGCTTGGTGGTATCGTGTGTTGTACGTTGTTGTGCACGCGGGCTAAACATTCATGGACACCCACAATAAGCAAATATGGCCAGTCCTAGTCGAGCCGGCCCATCAGCCAGTTGACCCTCCTTTGCTTTTTGACGACAGATCCTACCCATGGTACAAGTCCATACGTCCGGTGTAAGCAGTAAAGTCAGCAAATTGGCTGGTCGACTAGTCTTTGCGGTAATTAACCACAGGATGGAGAATATCATTTGTGTGACGGATCGTCAGTCTTTGTTTGCTGGGGACTTGTCCAAGCCCAACCTCGTCATCTTGGACGCAGCTCAAGAACAGACGTGGTGCTTACCATTCCGCTTACATTTCCGCTGAAGGAATACGCGCTGCAATCCATGGTCCCCCAAAGCGGATGGCGACCGGGCAATATCCCTAGGGCCGGCGCCACCACCTCCACCAAAGGATGTCAGACCAAGCCGGCTCTGTGCATCGTCAAGTTCCAAATCCTTCCAGAACACGACGTCAATGCGCCTACGGTTGGTGCAGAAAAATACAAACTCACCTGCCTAGCTCTGCCGCTGCTACTCGCCCACTGCCTCCCAGTCTTAGGTATTCCTGGGGGTTTTTATTTTACCAGGTTCAATACTCTGCCGAACTTGTCTGCTTTTGGCTCTGCGTTGAGCCTTGCATGTCGTCGGTCGTAGCCGTGGAGGGGTGGGAATTATGGGGGTGACAAGGCGGCGTTGAGTACACGTACAGTATACAAACACCTACATACAGCACCTACATACATAAGAGGAAGTCTCCACGGGGGGTTCTGGGGGGTTGGGGAGTATTTACACGCAGCTGGCTAAACCTCGTCCTTACAGGTCCGCAGTTATTACGGATGGTTCCAAGCCCAAGCCGTCGGGACCCAACCACAACCTCTTGGCTGTCCCGGCTTTGTAGGTTTTCTTCCCCAGAAATTTACTGAAATCCAAACACAACATCCCGCTCCAATAGGCCACGCCGTGACAAACCACCCCACGATGGTGTTCTGATGTTCTGAGGTGCCGAAAATGCCCAACGGCACGTCGCAGCTCTTTTACGCCACTCAGCTTTGCCTGCGGGGACGGAGGCTCGACTTAAGCTGAGCGATATATACCCCTTGCGGATGTCTCGTCTATTGCATGAGGAACATTGTACATTGGACCCCAGCTGCTATATTCCCGGGCTAGGTAACTCACCGACTGCCATCTTGACAATGCTACACAGTTTTTTTTTTTTTTTTTTCAGTTGCTATCCATATAGAGGCTTGGACCCTGATGAGCCTTGCCGGTTGCCCTTCGGATAGCATACGGATTCTCTCCTGCCATTAGCCTCCAGCATTTTGCTCGTCTTCTTACAATCCTAGAAGAAAGATTACTCTTCGTAAAACTAGTTCTCACGATGTCTCGCATCTTATCTTGGCGGTTGGACAGGACCTGGCCCAGATTCCCTGCGCATCGCAATTTCTCGACATGGTTTATTGACGGCGGATAGTGCTCGTACTATGTTGGCGCAAAGGGAAGGAGAGAAACAATAATAATTCCAAAGGAAGAAGTTGGAGTTGACTCTTACCAAATAGTATAGGTTTTGGGACCAGAGCTGAAGTAAAATGTACCAAATTCCATTATTGACGAGGTCGGCATTCGCGATGCAGTTCCCCCCTGCCGGCCTGCGGTTCAGCATCGCTGGTTTGACCTGCTTTCTGGGCTTGATGTCTCGTCCCTACCGTGGGAAATGCTGAGAAGCAAAGATGGCCTGTCGTTTCCCCGAACCCCCGCCGACCCCCATGAAATTGGGGTGGAGCGAGATGGGGGTTTATTCTCAGCTTTTATAATACGCAGATGTTGGGACTGGGGAAGCAGCACACACATAAGTTTCATCCACCAATTGGACGTGCATTAGCAGATGCGAATCACGGGTTCACACTCACATTGCAATATGATATCCTGCAACCCTTCAGCTAGCAAAAGTTTAGCTACAGTACATGCGTCTATGGGTACAAATAGGACACAACAATAGCACTTGGAACTTGCAACACCGTCAACAACAAAGCCCCTCCCTAGTTTTCATCATGGCAGTAATAAGAAGCGGCAAGGATGTGACGCATGGTTGGGGGAAATGTCTCACAATCAGGAGAAGCTCTTTCCGGGGTTGTTCCCAGAGTGGCAGAGATATACAACATTGCACCTTCCCCGCAGGCTGAAGAAGGTACATATGTACATACATGCATGCCGAACAGGGCGGTGCTTTCCCTTGCGTCGTCAGGAGTACTTTCCCCTAAGGAAATGCATGAAGCACCTTCGCAGCCAGTGACGGGCTGGCGCTACCAGAAAGGCATCGTGGCGTTCTTTTGCATGCGGCTTCTTATCGTCCCATCTTTATTGGCCCGGGGGGAAACTGCTGCATAATTCTATTCGCAATTCACGACGTTTTGACATGTTAACGCCTCGCGATGTGTCTCTCGGACAGCCCGCCTGGCGAGCTAGCAAAAATCTTCCTAATCGCTCAACCACCTTGCCCACCGCTCTCTCAAAGGTTGTATGGTTAAAGCTTTGCTAGATGTTCTTTCGATATCTTCACATGGAATCTAATATTACTTCGATTTTTTGGGAGAACCGGCAGCACATCTTCGTGACCGTCTTTTGCTCGTTCCGCCAACATCGGTTTCGAAGCCTGCCTCCCTACTCTTCGGTCGAGCAGTCGATTTTCGTTTGCGACAACCCGGCACCTCGAAGGACGAAAGCAGAATTGAGTTGTACTCAATCTCCGCTACCCAACCATAACAATGCCTCAATAACAGTATACGCTAACTTCATACTATTCATCGCGTCTTCATATTATGTGGTAGGTATTCATTGGGGTCCGAAAGGGCATGTTTAACATTGAAGCGACTAGGAGCTGCCAGTATGCCATTCTAGCCCATGAGGTACTAGTGACGAAAACTCCGAGAAAACCTCAAGAACTCTTGAGCAAGTCTCCAACAAGAGCAGTCGCTCTGCCTGCAGTTTCCACACTACTGTCTTACGGCATCGCACAGCGCCCGGACGAGAATAATTCCGGCGGCCATGGACTGCAGCAAGAAAGTTTGTCTAGAAGCGGCTCCGAACCCTTGTCCTGAGTGATCAAGCGCCGGGCAGCACCGAGCACCCAACGGCTTAAACGCCCCGGAAACTGGAGTCATTCAGGCCGCCCCACTTCGCACAGCCCAAGGTTGGCGCTGTCGAAATTGCTGTCGCGACCGTTGCAGCGCCGAGTTTACCCACCGCCAGCTGAGCGGTCAACCCGAACTTACGAAGCAAGAAACCATTTTTGGAAGCATGGCAAGAACGAATCGGGGTTTCGAGTAATAGTCATTTACTCCGGGATCCGAAGCTCGGAATAGGTCCTGGCATCCTAGCTTCCAGGCTGGTCCCATCCGGTCGTGAATGCCACTTTGGCGGTGTAAGGGTCAGGGTAAGTTTCCCCTTCCTACTACGCCCAAATTCCCGTGTGTGTTCATCCGCCAGACCTTGAAGGACGTGTCTAGCTAGTATCGCAAAATATCTTAAAACTACGGAGTAGTATGCGAACAAATGGATCCACAAACTTCCCCGTGCCATCCTCCTCCCCTGCCCGGCAGCCAACGCAGACTCGACAACATATTCATCATAGCGTAGCCGGCAGCACGAAGGCAGGGAGAGAGGGAGAGAGGTGCACCTGTGACATGTCTCGCTATGTTTTCTTTTTCGTCTTCCTGCAACAGACGGCTGATGACGCCCTCTGGGTGCATTTGCACTCTTGCTTACTCACTCCTGCTCTTCGTGGCACTACAAACAGGGCGGATGGCAGCGACAGAGAGAGCTGTCCCTAGTTGTGTTCGCGCTGAGCTAGCACGTTTTTTTTTCTTGGAGCCAATCTACAGGAATCTTCGGGCTGTTCTACTTGCTAAGGTCCTTCTTTGCCGTTTGTCGACTTGGTGTGAAAGCCAGGTCGCGAACATGTGAACAGACTGGACTCAACATTTGAAAGACTGGAACTGTTCCCATGAGAGTCCGATGGAGAGTGATGTCATTTATACCCACTGGATTTTATATATGGCAGTTCCACGTGATACTCTATACAAATTGCCCGCCAGCGAGGGCTAATTTCGCTCAGGCCGAACCCAACAGGGTTGGATGACCTAACTCTCCCATGACCTAATAACACACTACAGTGAAAGGTCCATTTAAATGTTGCGGCCAACTCCTACATGTTTCTTGTTGTATTGCAGCACGCTGAACCATCGCTGCCATATAATAAAGCAATAGGAAGTGTTTAGAAGGCATAAGAATTAATATATAATGTCTTTTGGTGATTTGGAAAAGTTATAGCTACAGTAAGTCGTAAGTGCAGTCCAATAGATTCTACAATACAATGGAGTAACTTCGTTCGTGGTGCTCTCACGGCAAGGAGGATTGATTCCGTTTTCATCTTCTACATTATCTTCTCGCAAATGAGAAAATGCCTTTTAACGTGCGGCAAATCATTATAGGTTGAGCATTTTCTTCTAGTCACGGTGTTGAACTCATATGTTCCCTACAGCTATGTGGGGGATATGCCCCGTTACTGAAATATATGTGTCTAATAGATGCATAGATGGAGCATGGCTGAGTGGACCAATCATAGCGAGGTCAATCTCACCACCTTCTACGGAATCATCAATTGGAAGACCCACCATGAGCTCAGTTCAATCCCGCATCCAAAGAGCCGCACCAATTCCGCCGAGCAAACATTCCACCACGACGTCGATGCTAGCCACGCCTCGGACTGGCCCTTGAACCTCTCCTGCCCTCCAATTCCTCCTTACCCTCCTCAAACAGTGCGACAATGGCGTCAAAACTCGCACCCTTTTTCTTTCGAAGTGTCGTCCGCTCAGCCGGCCGGATACCACGGACACACCACATTAGGACATTGGCGACAACCACGAGAAGACAGAGCAACAGTCTGGCAGTTGTACGTTTGCCCCTCATATTTGGATCTTGGATACTAGGCACACCATTCTTTCACCTAACGCAGGAACGTCTAACGAACAACTTTATCTACTGCAGCATCGCAACACATCCGAAAACAACCCGGCCATTCCCTTCCAATTCACGCCTCAGAATGAGTCCATTATTACCGAGATCCTCAAGCGCTACCCTCCCCAGTACAAGAAAGCGGCCGTGATGCCCATCCTAGACCTTGGCCAGCGCCAGCACGGCTTCACCAGCATTAGCGTCATGAACGAGGTGGCTAGAATCCTCGAGATGCCGCCCACGAGGGTCTACGAGATTGCCAGCTTTTACACCATGTACAACCGAACTCCCGTGGGCAAGTACCACGTCCAGGCATGCACGACGGTAAGTCTACTGTTACCAGCGGGGGGTATTAGGAGCAGGATGAATATATCACTAGAAAGAATGTTTGTGGAAGGCGGAAGGATGCATGCTGACGGAAGCCATGTGAAACAACAGACACCATGCCAACTGGGAGGCGTTGGCTCGGACAAGATTGTGGAAGCTATCAAGGCCGAGTTGGGTATCTCTCAGGGTGAGACAACCGCTGACGGCATGTTCACGTTCATCGAAGTCGAGTGCCTAGGCGCCTGTGTCAATGCACCAATGATCCAGATCAACGACGAGTACTACGAGGACCTGACACCCGAGACGACCACGAAGCTGCTGAAGGCCATCAAGCAGAGTGCCGGTGATCCCAAGGCTGCGATGCCCAAGCCCGGCCCCCAGGGTGCGGGTGCGAGGGACACGTGCGAGAATAGTGCTGGGTTGACCAGCTTGACTACCGAGCCATGGGGTCCTGAGAAGACTAGGTCGGATCTTTAAATGTGGCAACGGGGGTGAAATAGAGTAGGAGATGCCGGGGCAGACGGATCAAATCGCCCATGATTCGGAATGGGTCGAGGTCTATGCATTTGTTGTATACAATGCAATCATGCACTGTACATACACACAAGCCTTAAAATGCGCCATCAGAACTGAGACATAACTTTTCCAGCCTGAGAGACTATTTAACGGTGTCCAAACACTAAACGTCTGGGATTCAAATCCCCTGTACATATAAGAGTTGGCCACGAGAAGTATGGCAGTCACATGCAGCAAGGGGGGCGCAACTAGCAATCAATCACTTGGTAGCAGCAACAAAAAAGAACTCGAAGCTATCCTTACTCCCATTCCGAAAATGTTCCGTAAAAATCAAACCCGAAATCCGATGAATACACTTCGTACACTCCGTGCTATCCCAACCCCAAGTAAATTTTCTCTGTACTTTTCATATCGGTCATCTCAGCAGTACTCTCCATACATAATTAGATAGACAAACCCCCGACCTAGGAGGAAAGAGATACTGTATCGACTGCAAGGATCCTTCCAATCCGGGGCGTGCTTTGGGCAGTGGTTCAGAGCAAGGGGGTAATAGTGATTTGACCCACATTCCCAGTGCCGGTACAACGATGGAAGGAAGGTGCGCCATACAGCAAATGAAAGTGCCATCCTGGCCAGCCCTATCCAAACTACAGCCCCTCTTCTTCCCACCATTATTTCCTTTATCCTGGTTATTCAAGTCTGAAGATATAGCCATCACCAAGCCTCGTGTTCTTCTCATCCAGACCACCCCAGATAAACACACCATTCTCTTCGACATCCAGCATAGCAGCACTAGCAAACCATCCCCTAGCTCCGGGCCCAATGTCCTCCTCCTGGTCCTCATCATCCGAGTCGTAAGCCCCCGCCTCAACTGGGAACCACTTGCCCTCGTTCGGCTTACCTCCAAAGGCAGCCCTGAAAGCATCTCCGACCGAAGCCGTCGACATGCCCAGGGGGGGCACCTGGAATGCCCACACATCGTCGTAGAACTTGCCTGCTCCAGCGTGTCCCTGGGCTGATGCATCTGATTCCCCAAGCATGAGGACGAGATACTCACGTCCTCCCCCTATGGTGATGGACGAAAGGGAAGCGACGGAACGTGGTGGAGGGAAAGGCGTGGTATCGTTACCTTCACTCGCCGACTGGGGAGCGGGGTAAACTGAGTGCCAGGGACCACGGGCACTCACGATGACCTCTCCAGGAGCCGGGGTGCGTGCATCCTGAAAAGTCGATACACCAAGCTCAATGACGTCAAGCTGGCCACCCTCTTGTGTCTCGCCATTAAACCCGCCGAACCTATACAGCCTGTTCTTGGAAATGCAGATGGCCGTACCTCCCCTGGCACTTCCTGGTGCACTTGGGAGCTCCTGCCACGTCTTACTCATCACGTCGAATGCCCACAGGTCGTTGGTCCTCCGTCCCTCTCCTGGGAGGCAGCCGCCGTGGATTAAGAAGGTGCCAAAGCCTAGGTCTTCCTCATCGGTAGCCTCCTCCGTGACGACACCGACGACCGGGTCCTGGGGAATACCAACCCTGTCGCTGTCACCCTTGGCCCAATCCATCCACGTGGCGTTGGGCTTGCCTGGGCTGGACGGGTCGTTGCCAAAGAAGTCTCGCGGTTTCTCGGTGGCAGCCGCAGCATGGTAGGATCTTGGGGGAGGAACGAGAGCTCCTTCCTTGGGATCCAAATAAGACCAGCACTCAGACTTGGTCTCAAACACCCAAACACGGCCACCCTCATCTAAGGGGCTCATGCCAGGTCCTCCTCTACCGCCAAACATGAAGATCCTGGTTCCGATGACAGCAGTGGCATGCCCAACCCTCGAAGATGGCACATCAGTCTTGACCGGGCCTTCAACTGCCACGGCCTTGCCCTTGTCCTTGGGGGTAGATTTTTTCTTAGGCTTTTCCTCATCAGAATCTTCCGAATCTTCGTCCGAATCTTCATCCGAGTCATCGTCGTCGTCACTAGAATCTTCATCCTCTTCCTCTTCGTCCGAGTCCTCGTCGCTCGAGCCTTCGTCCTCCGATCGTGACTTGGATTGTACCTCGGGCTCTGGCGCTTTCAGTTGTTCCTTTTCCTTGCCTTTCCCCTCCTTAGGGGGCTCTTCGCTAAGCGCGACGACTTTGGCAGCTTTAGCTTTGACTGTGTAGTAGTCTGCTCCAGCACCACTGTAGGGCAGCTTGATGACATGCATGTCATTGTCGACGGGCTCACGAGGCTTGATTTCACCCCCAAAGACGTAGGCAGAACCAGAGACAACATCGACCGAGTGCGACGTCCTAGGCAGGGGAGGAATATCAATCTTCTCCCAAGTACCCTTCATGGTAGGGTATGCGGGTGCGGCCGGGCGGCTCGGCAGGGACGGGTGGGGGAGCGACTGGACGAGGTCAGTTGCCCGACGCTTGATCGTCGCAAAATCCATGGCGGGGATATTTTGGTAATGAGACTCAGTACGCTCGGACGATGGGAACCGTTCGGGTTTGGTCGTTTGAATCCCACAATGAAACCACAAGGCTAGGAATTGAAGGGTCGGGATTTTCGAGTTGTGTGACACAGAAGATGGAGCGGAGTGGGTTGAAGGAAGAGAAGTCGGGAAGAAAGCGGGGGTGAGACCGGAGGGGGTTAAAGATGACGATGCGGGATTCGAGGTGGTGAGACTCGAGCGAGGCGGTACACACGCAGCGAGCTCTGACGTACTCTTTCGCCGCACGCGCAGGGATTCGATGTTGCCAAATCACGGCCAAGCCTCAGTTCAACGGGTTCGATGTCGAATATTCTGCTGCTCCGAGTCCCTTGTTCTGGTTGTGGCGCTTTCCTGCTTAATAATGACGCACAAACTCCAAATCGACCCAGGCCTAAATGAATTTCTAGGGAAAAGATTCGAAATACGAACTGCACGGAAGGCATCATGAAGAACCAGACGGAACAAGACAGCCACAAGACGGCTGGCTGGTGTCACAGCAACTCATGAACAGCAGCTGAACCACCAACCACCTACAGCAATTATGCAAGATGAGTGCCCCGCACAAGCTGATGGTGGATTCGAGCCTCTGCCTTGGGCTCAGTCACTGGCTGTGGGGAAAATCCGCACGCAGCCTCAGCCACCAAACGATGTATCTTCATATGGTGAGATGCAAAGGTCATCATGCCATTTGTCTAGTGCTGACATAGGCCAAAAAGGTCTGTATCTTTCATACAAGAAACAAGTGGGTAGCTAGCGGCAACACACATGAATTGTCTGAAGAACGCACTCCACGTGTCAAATCTCCCTTCAAAGGCGTTTTGCTTGTAGCTATTCCACGCGGAATAGCTAAAACTGAGATTTTTGAATCAACATAGTACTATCACTCTTCCTAATATCACCACCTTTACAATCCACCCACCATCATGATCTCCGAGCATAATAGTATACAACTCCCAATACCCACAGCAAGACTAACACAAGGGCAATAGTGGGCTCAAATGCAGCACCTCGAGCTACGATGAAGCCGCTCACTACAGCGAAGATTATCGGAATTGCTAAGTTCGCCTTGTATGGCCTAGGAAGTTGAGGTTGGGTGTAGCGAAGGAGGATAGCACCCAGTGTGGTGAGAAAGAAGAAAGAGTACTCGCCCAGGCCGTTAAATACTAGAAGGGCGCGGAAGTTTCCCAGGAGGATGTAGAGAGTGGACAGGACCGTTGAGAGGAGAAGGGCGTTCATAGGGGCGTCTGATTGGGAGGCGGTGCTTTGGCTTTGTTGCTCGCGCTCTGGGTCTTTCGATCCGTCGGTTGGTTGCTCCAGTGGTGGAGTTGGAGGCGATGAATCTGAGACACCGATCCGTCCAAGAATCCCAAAGGCACGAGGAAGCCATCCCTTGTTTGCTGCGGCTACAGCCATGCGCCCAGCCACAAAAGAATTTCCGAGTAGAGAACCGGCAACGACCAAGCATATCAGCACTGCGGAAGCAATACCGAAGCCATGACCTAGGAGTCGGGATATGGCGTCCACTGCAATGCTATCCGTCACACTGATGCCCCCCCAGGGGAGCAAGACGCAGTAACTTGCATTAGCCAGGATGAAGCAGATTATTATAACTGGAATGGCGGTGTTGAAGGCCAAAGGGAGTTGGCGCGAAGGTTGGGAAAGTTCTGAAGAAACGTAGATGGCTTTGTCCCAGCCGGAGTAGCCCCATAATGCGCCATAGAGGGCTGTGCAGCAATGACCGAGGATAGCCCAGAGGGACAGAGAGGGCCATTCAGTGAGGGAGCCGTCTGGGTTGATGGTGTGGGAACGGGGAGTGAACCAGGAGTGCGTGTGCCAGTCTGTGCCGCCGATGTTGTCCCGTCCTGAAGCGGAAACGACGACCACTACTGCGAGGCCGGCCGCGACGACGACGGAGATGGCAAGAAATTTCACCGTTACAAACAGTTTATTGAGCTTTGTGCTAGCATCGGTACCGATTGAGTTTGCGAGGGAGGTGAGACAGAGTACCAGAATGGAGAGAAGTTTGTGGATCACCACGGTTTTGAAGCTGCCCTGCCCGGCGGCTGCGGTGGAAGGGGCGGAGTCCACCCCGAAAGCGGAGAAGATGATCTCAACGAAAATGATGCTGAGAATGGCGAGTGTGGCGGGCATGACGCTGGTGATCCAGGTCCAGCCAGCGAGGAAGCCGAATATCTCGCCAAAGCAGTGGGTTAGGTAGGGTTGTACGCCTCCTATAGGTAAGTTAGTAGGGGTATTTACGTGTGCTAGGTCCGTGAACGACGAGTTTTCATCGTTTCACCTTATATTCCCAATGGATCATCCTATTACTCCACACAAAAGACTCTGAAATGCATGATAGTTTCTGGTAAGCACTCACCCTCGCCTTCGATAGCCGTCCCCAGCTCAGCAAAAGTGCAAGCTCCAGTCCACGCTAGCACTCCTCCCACGAGCCACACCACCAGCGCGATTCCGGGAGACGGGACATTGGCGTCTACAGATCCAGGGGATGTGAAGATACCCGATCCGATAACGATGCTGATGATGATCGCGAAGGCCTCGGGTGTCCCTAGGTTCCGGGCGAAACCACCGGCTTGTAGTTCTGGGTCATCGGGGGTAGACGATGGCCGTGGCTCTGATTGGTCGATTCGAGAATCCAGGAGGGGTTCTGTTTCGCTCGGTGGCATTGTGGGCGCAACGGGAGAACCCCAAAAATGAGAAGATTTTAGGTTGGGAAAGGAAGGCAAAAATGAGGAAGTTGGGGGAGGAAGTTTTTGAGTAGTGCGACATAAGAAATGAGAGCCAGTATCGTGAGATGTGAGAAGTGACTCTTATCAAAGTGAGGTTGTCAGCGTGCGCGGGTTTATAAATGGGAATGTTGGTATCAGTCAGACTGGCTGGCAGGAAGCTAATCAGCGAATGGCGTGCGAGCTCGGCAGCGGCCGGGGCTGGTGGCGTCAGCGCTTCCTCTTGTGGCAAGCCACTGGGGATTCAACTTGAACCTCAAGTGGTCAGTGAATGACAAACATAACTACAAGTATTGTAAAAACTGTCCATGTTCCAATTCTCCATTTGGGGAAATTCCGGAAAAGAAAATAGAGTTTGAGTGCAAGAAAAAAAAATGAAGATGGCATGAATACCAAAGAACAGCATGCTGTGGTAAATTGGACTTGAAGTTGCTTGCCTGTCTGGTGACCTCGTGGCGCTGACTGCTGTGTGGGTCATTATCTCAACATTGGCAGGCAGTTAACGAAATAAACTGTAAGCTTCCGAAAGGAGCCGGGGGGCTCTCGAGTACAGAATCAGTTTTTGTTTGGGTATTTCATGCTAGGGGGAGTATTGCTGAAGCGCTGCCGGAAGCACTGGTTACTAGAAGCATTGCTAGAAGAAGGACTGAAGGTATCCGTGGAGCCACCACTAGATACAAAGGCAGGAGTTTTTCCTGCTTAGGATATATGTACACCTGGCACGGAGATCGCCGTCAGGGGACTTTAAAATCGCCCGCGAGGGCTGCATCTTTCTACAATAAATAAGTAAAATACATAGCACGAGAAGCTAGTAAGCTACCAAGGTTTCACTCGGCGCTAAACGCCCATTCCACGAGTGCTTCATGGGGCAGCAATCTTTGAGAGACGGATAGATAAATAGGCAGGTAGCATATCTCCCTAAGCAGCCTACACGTTACTACGGATGAGCTCGACAACATTAGGTAGGTGTTCAGGTAGGTGAGCATTATACAGAATAATAATATGCATATTGTTCACCAATCTACCTATGAAGTGATTTATTTTTCAAAGTACTGGAAGTACTTCGGGTTTCAAGTTGAAGAGGACAAATAGAAGAGTGAATGTTGGAGCTTACGAAGATATACTTCCCCTATGTTTCTATATTAGGGACCTGCCTAGATACTTTTGGACACGAGTAGCTGGCTTTAGTAGGTAGTCTCAGGCAAGAAGGGTTCCTTCATATCGATTATGCGCGACAGCATACATCGCACAGCATATAGAACAACTCTCTCTCTCTCCGCTTCTTGTATTTGACAATATTTCGTATTTCTTACTCGTCGCCCCAACCACTCCCATCTATCTACTTACCTACTCTCGTCTCGTTCCCTCTCTTCATCCCTAACACCGTATCTCCACCCCACCCTTGCTAATGGTCAAATACTTGACCCCCTTGTAGGGCTTCACACTCTCACCCAGCCCCTTGCTCCTCCGGGGATCTATTGAGATGGAATCTACTTTAATCCCGCTTGGAAGCCATCCTTTGACAGCAAAACTCACCGACGCCGAGTTGGGCATGAGCATCTTGTTTTGTGCAATCTTCTTGGCGTCTTTTTCTGCATCTGTAGCTACTGCCGCTTTCTCTCTCCTAGATTTGGTAGTTTTTGACTTGGATGTGCTTCCGCTACTGCCTTGATATGGTTCGTTGTAAGGATATTCCTTCCCGAAGCCAAAACCCGTAGGATCATCCTCTTCGTCTTCATCATCATCATCCACGTATCCAACGACGGTACACTTGAGCCCAAAGTACGACGTCCCCGGCGCAGCAAGATCCTTGGTCGGGACGTTCCATTCCAGGAATCTGTCTCCGGGGCTGTACATCGCGTCACCCTTACTAGGTCGTATGTCGGAGAGATTTCGTACGTCTGCTGGTAAAGGTATGGTGACTGTGAGATCTTCGAGGGAAGGGTTTGACGGGGTTCCCAGGTACGAGGAAGAGGAGGAGGATCCTATTCCGCCGCCTAATCCTGGACGAGAAGATCCTAGGCCTGGCCCTCCTCCGCCGCCACTGTTACTGATGCTGCCGACGCCGCGGGACGAGCTAGAAATTGTCGTGCCCGCCCAGCGAAAAATTTTGTTGACGTGCACGCGAACTTCGAAGTCCGCGCCGGTCGTCCCCAGGCTTGTTTTTACCTCGACGTTAACGGGTAGTTTAAGGGAGTTTGTTGAGCCTAGTCCTCCTCCACCGCTACCGCTGCTTCCCTTATCGCTTCCAGTGGAAGGAAAGGGAAGGAGATCAACCTCGTAGCCCGCGAGAACAAATCTTCCGTCGGGAGGTATGAAGCTGAGTTCGCCCGGACGGTCTCTCCATCGCTGTAATCGAACGCAAGGGTGGAAGACGGGTAGGTCCATCACATCTCGCAGATTCTGACGACCCGTTGGGCAGGAGAGGGAGACAAGAATGTCTGGAACCCCGGACACCTTTGCGGTGAACGCTATTGTGCCGTTTGCGAAGGCAGCGATGGGGCGGCCGGAGGGAGCGACGGTTATGCTCAGGGTTTCGATCACGTCGGCGTACATTTCGTTGCTCGTGTGGCGGACATTTGCTCTTCTCCACGGCAAAGCAGGCGCGTTCGTGGGGACTAGCGCGGGGCTATTTCCGGAGAGGGAAGTAGTGGAGTTTTGGAAGGAGGAGACAAGGTTTTGCTTCGCTCCGGGGAGGGAGATGCTGCCGAGGAGCTTGTTCATCCAGCCCTCGACTTCTACAAGGTCGCGCAGGGCGTTGGGCTCGGTTGTGGAGATTGTGCCCGCGTCGCATGCTTCGGTCAGTAACTGGGCGAGGATGTGATAGTTTGACTCGATCTTATGCGCCAAGAGCGGGGAGCCGAGGAATTCTTCGAATATGTCGACGAGGCGGTGGAGGAACTCGAGGCACACCATGGGCTCGATCTCGGAGGTCGTGGTGAGGAGGTACAGGAGGTTAGCGTGCACGAGGGAGAAGACTAGGGTTGGTGGGTTTGTCGAGGAGAGGTATATAAGGTTCGGACGTGGGGAAGGGTGGTCGAGGTATAAGGGCAGGAGGGTCGACGATGGGAGGGGTCGCGCCGCGTAGGTGTGCGAGAGAATTGGGTTGCTGGTGGCGGGGGGAGAGGAGGGGAATTGTTAGTTGTTTATTCGAGCATTGAGGATGGAAAGGTGTTGAGGGAACGAACTTGTGCTCGTCGAATATGTATATGGCTTCTATTGTGCCGTTCATCTTTGCGGTAGAGAGAGAGGTGACGAGCGTCGCCTTTGCAATCGTGAGGGAAGCATGGAGGGGAGCTCTTTTGATGTTTCATTCACAAGCTCGGTAGCGTTGCGTCAGAGCTCTCAGGGTAAGCGCAGGTGGGACGGGGATCCACTTTATGAGCGAGCCTCTCTTCCGGGGAAATAGTGCCAGTCTCCACCGCCTTCCCCATGTCACTTTCAAAGATCTCCGGCATCCAGTTGGAGCATTTGAGTCGAATCTGGCGAGGTCTTCAGGTCTCTGTATTAAAATAAATCCATTATTTCGAGAAACTTTGATCACAAAAAACTGCCAATCTCTAGCTTTGTGCTCGAACATCCCGAGCCCGCCTTGACCAACCGAGAGAAACCAACGATGGCCAAAGATCCAGAGGTTCCCTCACTCAGAGACCTTCAGAAGCCAACGAAGCTAGAAGACATTATGAAGGTGGATCGGGAGGGTGACTGTCTGTCTTGCAGAATAATAGGTAAAGACTCTAATCTCATCATTTCATTTCATCTGACTATATCCCTGGGATAGATATATCTAACGGTAAACAGGGAGCGGCGCATTTGTCGCACTTGGGGCATACACCTACTTCAACGGGAAGGCACAGCTCAAGATGCAGGAGGCAAAGATAATAGCGAGTAAATCGGTATTTGGGATCAAGTCACGGCAGACGGCAATAGCAGGATTGTCACTAGGACTGGTGTATATGGGGGTTATACGGTGGAAGGCTTGAGAGGAGGGCGAGGTTCCTCTTGTGTACAAGAATACGCAACTACTGACTTCCTCTCACAAGAGTTTGTTCAGAAGAATGCATACTAAGACAAAGATACCAGAAAATGAGGTTAAAACCGTTCCCCTTCGAACCATAAAGCAGCAGAATAATTTTTAATCCCATTATGGGGCTGGAAATTTGGCTTGAGAAGGACGTTGGCTTCCAGAAGGTGAATGCTGGAGAGGAGGATCTCATAGGGTTGAATGAAGTGGGGCTAAAAAGTATTTTGACATGTGCAGGCGCAAGCCTCCCCTCTTCTCACCTTCAACAACTTTTTCAACCTCCAGCAAACAAACATCAAACGGGACTCGAGTACCTCACAAGTTTTCTAATATCTCCACTAGTCTCATAACAGAGATCCCCCTTTTAAGTCTAAGTACCGGGGAACGCAATTTCCTTCCCAGTTGCAAAAGTTTCGGTCTCCCGTCAACCGAGACAGCCAGGAGGGACCCCTTCCACTCCAAGGTCAAGAAAGTCCACCTCTCACCTTTAACAACGTCAACCTCACATTTACGCCCATAAACAAAACCGCCAAACATGCCTATCATCATAATACAACCTCAAGCAGTAGCCCCGCCTATGATCAAGGACTCAGACGCTTCTTCCGACTCCTCAAGCGACAATGGCGGCGGCGCCGACATCGACATCGACATGACGGGAATGGAGTCCCACCCTCAATCCGGCAGCGGCGGTGCCGGAATCGTGACCCCCGGCCAGATCATAACCACAGATTCGCAATGGATGCGGGGCCACGGGACGCAACTCGTCAACTCGTCAACCATCAAAGCAACCGTAGCAGGCACCGTGTCGAGGACCAACAAACTGCTCTCTGTGTCCGCGATGCGCGCACGATACATACCCGAAGTAGGCGACCTAGTCGTGGGCAGGATAATCGAGGTACAAGCTAAGAGATGGCGCGTCGACGTCAACGCGCCGCAGAACGCTGCGTTACCTCTGTCCAGCATCAACTTGCCGGGGGGCATTTTGAGAAAGAGGACCGAGACGGATGAATTGGCTATAAGGAATTTTTTCAGCGAAGGGGATTTGCTCGTCGCGGAGGTCCAGGGGCTGCTGGGCGATGGAGGCGCGATGCTTCATACGCGATCACTCAAGTTTGGGAAGTTGAGGAATGGGCTGTTTCTTGCAGTCAAAGGGCAGGGGGGTGGCCATGGTGGTGGGGTTGTCAAGTCGAGGAGACAGACGTGGACGATTGATTCCCCCGAGGGTGGGGGCAAAGCTATCGATGTCATTCTGGGGGTTAATGGGTACGTCTGGATACAGATGCATGTTCATGGGGAGGGTGTCACGGCGGAAACGAAAGTTGGGCTGAACAGGCTGGATGAGGCGGCTGCGTCGGCAGGTAATGTTTATTCTAGCCAGAACGACAGGATAGACAGGGAGACGACGAGGGAGATAGCGAGGCTTAGAGGCGTTGTTACGGTGCTGGCCGAGTACGGGCTGAGGATCGACGAGGAAATGGTCATGAGGGGATATAGGGAGGCTGTTGAGTTGGCCAAGGAGATGGATGCTGTTGAGGATATCTATCTGGGTGGAGAGAAAGGGGATACGCTTGCCCGCATCCTATCTGGGAGGTGAGGAGGAGGAATTTGATACCCCAGGAGAGAAGTTATGGCTTTAGGTTCATGCTCAGCGGCACTAGACAGATAAAACATATTCATCACGAGACCTTTCAAGCTGTTGCTTTCAGGTCGTCGTCATCATGCATATTGCATTGTACAGTCGTATCTACAAGATATTGTAGTTTTACATTCCACCTCATGAAATAAGGTGTCTCCAAACATCCATATATCCCAGGCATTTATTTCTTCCCCTTCTTTTCATCTGGGGCCACATTTTTCTCGTCCTCTATAAGCATCCTTACCTCCCGCTGAACCATCCACTTCTTGGCACTCTCAATCAGCTTTTCGAGGTAATCCCCTCCCGCCATGACATCGGGAAGGTTAAAAACATCGAGGCCAGACCTGTGATCTGAGCATCTATTCTGGCTGTAGTTGTAGGTCCGTATCTTGTCGCCCCTTCCGAGTTTGTCCTTGCCCAGAACGCTGCTGCGAAGGCTCTCGGCCTGTTCCTCCCTCTCCTCGCGACGGATCTGCGCCACTCGGGACCGCAGCAGCCTCCACGCAGTCTCCCTATTCTGGTGCTGGGACCGACTCTCCTGCATGCTGACCACTAGCCCCGTGGGTATGTGCGTCAGCCGGATGGCCGACTCGGTCTTGTTGACGTGCTGACCTCCCGCTCCGCTCGCCCTCATCTTCTCCGTCCTGACGTCCGTGGGCGTGATGTAAAAGTCAGACTCTGGATTCTCAAAGTCCTGCTCGTTCGTATGTGCTGGGAAGGAGGGAATCACCCAGACTGCGACGGCACTGGTGTGTGTCCTACCTTTCGACTCGGTGGCGGGCACGCGCTGCACCCGGTGCATCCCCGATTCCACCCTGAAGTTGTCGTATGCACCTTCGTCCAAGACTTCTATGATAGCTTCCTGGATTTGTTCTTCTTGGTGCTCCGCGTTGGTCATCCCTTCCGCCCTTTCCAATTTGACTATGCGCCACTGGTAGCGCTTCCTGTCGCAGTACTGGCGGTACATGCGGAAGAGAGAGTCGGCGAAGAGTCTTCCCTCCTGACCGCCGGGTCCGGGTCGTATTTCGATGACGCACGGCAGGTGCGCAAAGGCATGCTTTGGCGTCAGGGTGGCCGTAAGCTGATCGGCCAGCTGTTCTAGTTCCAGCTCGGTTTGCGCATAATCCATCTTGGCCATGTCCCTGAGTTCCTTGTCTTCACTCCTTTCCAACTCCGACAGGGACTTCAGTGATGCGACGCCATCCTTCCATTCTTCTAGCAGGGTGGCAATGTTGTGGAGGGAGGACAATTGTTTTGCTTTGTCGGCATTATATTCCGTATCCGGGTTTTCAAGGTCCCTTTTGATGTCTTGATGCTCCTTGTGGAGTCTCTCAGCGCGTTGCAGGAGTACATCCGGCAGGCCTCCTCCCAAAGTTGCTGGATTTCTGTCAAGTCAGTTATCATTGTTCCGTCTTCCCTTCTCTTCTAATTTCCGCTGCAATTTGTGGTCGGATGGTATCAAGAGGGGGCCATACGAGTGCTTGTGCTTGCCCGGCGTAGGAATCCGGGTACCGTCGGAGCGGGGATAGTTGGGCTGCGTTTCGTCGCGATGGGCACAATTGGCCTAGCTGGCCGGGCTAGAGCCCTGATACAGCTGCGGCACACCCATGGGACGACTGCCATCGTCTGTCATAGAGAAGTAGTCGCAAGAAGGGCGGAATTGGGAATGTGTTGGTTAGCTTGATAACCTTTTTCCGAGTCTCGATGTGGTGGACGAGCAAAATTCGCAACAAAAATTCCCCATTTGGAGACGGAAGCTGCAGAATTGTCACCCCTCCCTGCAGCAAGGTGCTTGTCGATAGCCTGAATGGCTACATACTGTATGTAGATGCGCCTGCTCTGTTTGCGATTGCCAGGTGATCCCGTAGGAGCAGTTGGTAGTATTCATCCGCGTTGGTAGAGTGGTAGGAACTGCCTTTACCGCATCTAGCTCCTGCCCCAAGTTCCCAACATTGGTAACTCCTAATAGAAAGTGCGGTGTGCTAATTAAATCTGTGTGTCACTTCAACTTCGCCATAAAGTGACTCCCCAGCACACTCTGTGCCCCGCCAAAGTCCAGTACTCTTGCTTTCTACCCCGCCGAGTTTGAACAGTTCCGCAGCTCGAGATCTCACACCTGAGCTGTTCCGCACTAACCTCCTTTTCTCCCTTCTTGTTCTAGGACTCTTCGCCATTGGCTGTCAATATATTCTTCTACTGTAATTTGGGACAACACATCACCGCCATGACGGGCTCTGGAGATGCCGCACCTTCTGCCGACTCGGGCGCACAACCGGCCGCGCATGAGGCAAAGAAGCAAACGGTTGATCCTTGGAACGTTCAGGGCGAAGTCGCCGAAGATGGAACCGTGAAGGCGATCGACTACAACCGGCTCGTCGAGGAGTTTGGAACGCGATTGATCGACCAGGCTCTATTGGACAGGTTCGAGAAGGCAACGGGGCGCAAACCACACCACTTCATGAGAAGAGGCATTGTCTTCTCGCACAGAGAGCTCGAGCTAATCCTCGATCGCTACGAGAAAGGGCAACCCTTCTTTCTCTACACTGGTCGCGGTCCCAGTTCTGACAGCATGCATATTGGACACACTGTACCCTTCGAGTTTACAAAGTGAGTCAGAGAGGTCGTCTGTACTTGCACTCCTAGGAATTCTCCAGCGGAGCTCTGGCGATGATACCCTTTTTGGCAGCTTGTTGGACAACAAAAACAAGGTTAACGCTTTACCTCCCCTCAGATGGCTCCAGGAAGTGTTCGATGTGCCCCTCGTCATCATGATGACGGACGACGAAAAGTTTCTCTTCAAGGATTCCACGATCGAGGAGGTCCAGAGCTACACCAGAGACAACGTAAAAGACATCATCGCGATAGGCTTCGATCCCAAGAAAACCTTTATCTTTAGCGACTATGACTTCATGGGCGGTGCCTTCTATCGTAACGTTACCCGCGTCTCCAAGTGCATCACCTTCAACGCAGCACGAGCGACCTTTGGCTTTGACGACAGTACCAACATTGGGAGAGTTCACTTCGGAGCTATTCAGGGCGCAACGGCCTTCGCCTCGACCTTCCCACACATATTTGGTTCCGACGAGCGGGTAACAAACAAGATACCGTGTCTCATTCCATGCGCCATAGATCAGGATCCGTACTTCCGCCTCACTCGCCACGTTGCCCAGAGTCTCAAGTTTGCAAAGCCATCCCTCATTCACGCTCGTTTCCTCGACGCCCTCCAGGGTCCTGGCTCCAAGATGAGCGCTAGCATCGACACCAGTGCCATCTTCATGAAGGATACAGATAAGCAGATCAAAAACAAGATCAACAAGTACGCCTTTAGCGGCGGCCAGGAGACGGCAGAGCTTCAGAAGGAGCTGGGTGCAGACACTACGAAGGATGTGGCCTACCAGTATCTTACCTTTTTTATAGAGGATGATAAAGTACTCGAGGATATTGGGAAGAAGTACGCGGCTGGAGATTTGATGACAGGCGAGGTGAAGAAGATGTGCATCGAGCAACTACAAAGCTACGTCAAGGGGTTCCAAGAAAGGAGATCCAAGGTTACGGATGAAGCCATGAAGGAGTTCATGACCCCCCGGCCCCTGGAGTGGACAGGTAACCCAAAGGCTCCAGTGGTTATCCCTGTGGCGGCCGAAGAGCCATCTGGACCGCCTACCCCTGCGGAGGATGGCGAGTTGACCCAAAACCAGAAGAAGAAGTTGGCCAAACTCAAGGCGGCCGAGGAGAAGAAGGCACAGAAGGCCAAGGAACGGGAAGAAAAGGCTGCTGCCGACGCCGCGGCAAAGGCAGAAGGGGCCAGATAGCTCAGAACCGTGTCACCAATTTCAAAGCCAACATCAAGAAGAAGGATTTCCTCATCGAGTGGACCTAGAGAGCATGTGACGATTTCCTGATATATGAGTTGGCAGTCGAGTTGGTCGAGTTTGACGTTGTTTGTGATATGATAGTCGGGAATCGAGCCACGGAGAAGACGAGGCGGTGAGTTGGTATAGAAACATGCGTGGACACGAAGCGGACTTGAAGTTGTCGCAGGAGTCGCTGGTGCTTCTATCGGGAGATGTGGGTGTAGCATCGAGTTTTATCCTGAGTCGGTGCGCCAGCACTGGTTGGGCATGGACACCTGTAGTTGTCGGATGGATTTCACATGCAGGAGCATAGGAGCCTGGGTGCGACTCTAACCAGGGCAACGAGAGGACCCGGTATGTAGGGGAGTTACGTAGTGAGGATACACGGCTAGTGCCACGGCTCGTGGCGATTCGGACGCACCAGATAGAGGGCGATTGCGTGTCCCAGGAGTAACCAAGAACCTGAAGTAACGAAGAGCTCACAGCACATAGTCGGGCGAGTGAAACAGAAATATTCGCTTGCCAGGTGTTTGGGCTCCTGGCCACAACAGCCTCACGTCGCCGATTCGAACAAAATGCCGTTTCTGTATTTCGTAGCCCCCAGCTCGTGACCTCTTCTCGGGTTGTGTGGTCATCCGTGATGCTGTGTAGGAGCTGTCGGGGTGTCGAAGCTTTTCTCTTGGGTCTTCGGAGTGTGAGACGGGGCAAGGCCGGAGCACCAGGGCTATAAGAGTGGGAATGGAATGGGATTGGTCCGTATTTATTTTATTTTGGTCAGCTACTCAATCCCATTCTGCGGATTTTGTTATGCGTGGACCCAAACGAGGCTGTGAAGTCGGTACCCCGGAATCTCTTTCCAATCAATCGATCAATCAAATGTGATCCCTCTTTTGGAAATCATGTACGGGATAGGAGACCCAGCGGTTGTCAGCTGGCAGCTTTAAGTAATGTTATTCCGGGAAGGTGAAAGCAGGGGAGGCACTCCGGACGTCCGGTGCTTCCGAACCGGCTGGCTGGGAGCCTGAAGGTGAACATGGTGCCCGACTATTGTGGAAACACTACACATCATCTACTGCCGACATTACACACTACGAATCCTTGGGTACTAAAGAAGACCAAAAAGGTCGAATTTTTAGATTGTGTACGATGGGCCTTAGGGTGCCCCTAGATGGTGGAAAGCAAACAAGGACGGGGGGGGCAGACGGATGCCCTAGAGTAACATATGCGGGAAGGACGATGGATAGGGCTGGTAATGGAAGAGGTTAGAGGCCACGATGCATACTACAATCGGACTAGTCGTAGTACTAATAGTGGCTGTATGTTTATTCACACCTCGGGTTGTGGTCCATATGGACAATGTAAGACACTGACGGAGATAACCTCAACTATGCAGGAACACAATGCATCACTAGCAGGCATTCATGCGTAAAATATCCTTGACTGATATTGGGGGCGCTGGTCTATGGTATCCCGAAATGGATGGACAAGTGTTTGACGATGTACTTTGTATAGAGTCCTAGCTTATCCAGTCTAGCCAGCCAGCCATTTCGGTCGGACAAGATGATGGGGAAGAAAAGTATATATATCTGGGCTCCATACCTTTCCAAGACCCAAGAAGGAAGTTTCATCTTCAAGCTCGCAATCAACAACAGATCTCAATATCACTACTCTTCAAAATTCCTAAAGCCAAGCCTTCATCGTTTATACCAACCACCACTCAACCCAACCACCCAACCCAACCACTCTTCAAAATGGCTCCCGTCCTTGTCGCTGTCTTTGGCCAGAACCCCCAGACCGCCTCTGGTGTGGCTGACGGCATGAAGCCCGGCTATGAGAGTGAGTTTGACGGCACTTTCATTGGGGTTACATCTGGATCTCTTGAATGAGAGAAGACTCAGCGATCTGAAGGATGGCACGATGGCTAGGCCTAGGAGGGAACCCCAGCATGAAAAAATGAATGCTAATAACTGCTGAAAACTGTAGCCGTCCACATCTGTCTCTCCCTCGACACCGCTCTCGCTGAGCTCCCGGCTCTCTTCTCTGGTGATGCCGTCAAGCCTGCTTCCGGGCTCGGCACCAACGCTGAGGCCGAGGTCGCCAAGGTCCCTAAGGTAAACTACTAACCACTTGCAATCATTTCTATCCCATGTCATCGAAACTAACATATGACCTACCCACACAGTATCTCATCTTCGGCGCTGGTCTCCCCGCCGAGGACGTCGCCAAGGCGACCGAGGCCGTCACGGCCAAGTGCCCAGAGGCCAAGTTCGTCCAGGTCAACAAGGAGGACATGATTGCCGCCGGCGCCAGCGGGCCCGACCCCAAGGTCATCTCCGAGGTGCTGAAGTCTAAGATTGCCGAGATGGAGAAGGCATGAATTTCTCTCACCTAGGGAGGTCCCTACTCACCTAACCCAGGCTTTCAGGTATGAGGGTCTGAGGATCGGTTGGAAGAGACACATCAGTTAGATGGGGAAAATAGAGCTCTTTGATTATTATTATTTTGCCATGAAAGAACGAATTGATGGATACAATGGGAAGGACGAGCTACTTAAACGGAGTTACCACGAGATTGTTTACATGCCTCCCCGTCCCCCCCCCCCCCCCTTTTGATTCACTCTTCCCAAATACCACTTCACGACTACCTGGGTTCTAATTCGGTTTGATACTGGCTGGAACTTGGGTCTTCTCCATCACCATCACCACCACAACCTGAGCTCTCTATCTAGCTAGACAGAAAAAGAAATAAGAAATAGGCGCCCAAAGTTTTGGCGCTCTCTTCACAATTTTGGGGACGAACCCAGTTGAACTATCTCGTAATATGTTTGCATTAAAGGTACGCGAAGCAAAGTATACAATGTTTTCTGCCGCGGGATTGAAGAATAGTAATTTTAAGAACAATAACCCAGAAGCGGTAGGGCGGTGGATCAGCTTTGAGGAAATAGCCTTGGACTAGGAGAACGATATGACCACACCCTCTCTGCTTTGCTCGGTGGGCAGAGCCCACGACAAGACTGATCCAGAGATACAACACTTGGTATGGTTGAAAACACCACTCTAGTCCACAACCTGCTGACAGTACTGCAGCTCTATGACCATCAGCAGTACAGTAGTGGAGTATACTATTCTACCAATGTCGACTATAAAATGCGGAGCACTTCGAGTTGGCCAGCCAGGTCTCGGCTCCGATCGGATTTTGGGAGATGATGTGGAGCTCGGGCCAACTGTTGCACAAAGGAGAGCGCACATGGGGAATGTATGTTGCGGCCGGTAGTTTCCTCGGTTGGTTATCCTGACCCATTCCCCACCAAACTATGACGTTTTGTTGGGGTCAGCTGGACCTGGAAACTGGGGGGGAGCTAGAGCTGTTGTCGCCGGAGAACTTTTTCTAATCTCATCGCGCAAAAAGAGGGAATAATAACTCATCAAACAACCAATTCCTGTCTTTCCTCTTCTCTGTCGTTTCCTCCTATCTCCAGATTGTCTTCCTACCTGTCATGGTTGTTGCGTAAGCTCTGAAGTAGGCTCGCGAAAGAGGTAGATAGAGGTGCTACTACCCTCCTGCTTGCCGTCGGCGCGCAACTCGGCGGGCATGCGAGCGCCATTGTCACTTTCCAGCAGTTCGCGCAGCAGCGCTGCCACTCGTATTCGAGAGGGCACGACAAGATGGACGACCGGAATCAATGTAGGGTCTAGCTTGAGAAGGGGTGGGCGATGTGTGGGCGAATCGACGACGAGGATGTTGCCAGCTACAGGAAGCGATGCGGCAATTCGACCAGGAACAGCCCAAAGGAGATCTTTTGTCTCCAAGAGTCCTTCGAGCAGACCGAGGACCGCGGTGTTCTTTCCAGGTATGTCTTGCCCAGATCCCAACAATCGTCGCCATCTAGTCTCCGACATCGCATCCATCTTTAGATTACACCGCATCACTGGTAACAGCATTAAACCCAATCCTTATCATTTTTTTCGTGAGCAGGTCAGGGTGTCCAGAAAGTAGGCATGCTCGCACCATGGCTCGAATCGTTTCCACGAACGACGAACCGACTCCTCGACGAAGTGGACTCCTTGATGGGATATAAACTCTCGACCGTCATGGCCGAGGGACCTTCGAAAGTACTCTCGGCCACACCTGTCGCCCAGCCCGCCATCGTCGCAACATCCATCATTATCCTACGCATTCTGGAACAGGAATACGGCTTCCAAACGTACGACCACGCAGACGTAGTACTAGGGCACTCTCTAGGCGAATTCGCCGCCCTGGTATGCGGCGACTACCTCGAGTTCGAGGACGGATTATACCTGGTCAAGAAGCGAGCAGAAGCCATGCACCAAGCGACGGCAGACGCGATGGTGCAGTACGGCGGCGAGTACGGCATGGTGGCGATAGTTATGGAGTCGCCCAGCCATCTCCCCTCGCTCATCAGGAGCATCGAGGAGTTCGTGGGACGCCACGGGACAAGGGAGGACGACGCAAGAGCCGACATACCGCCCATCGACCAGGTGCTCATCGCAAACATCAACTCCAAGAACCAGATCGTGCTGAGCGGCAACATCGAGAGGATCAAGACGCTCATCGCGCACGTGCGGCAGTTCCTGGGGTCGGACCCGCGCATGGTGAGGCTGAATGCGGATAGTCCATTCCATTCGCCCATCATGAAGCCGGCGGTCAAGAAGATCGAGGAGCTGCTGCACCAGCCGTCGAGGGTGCCGAGGAGGGAGGGCGATGGGAGGGGCGGCGAGATCGATATCATCAAGTGGCCTGGGAAATTGCAGTGTATTTCTAACGTCACTTCACGGCCATTCCAGTCGAGGGAGCAGCTAAAGGATCTACTGGCTAGGCAGTGCCTCGAGACGGTGAGGTGGTGGGATAGCATAAAGTATCTCGATCAGGAGCAGCGGGTGCGGAGGTGGATTGGCATTGGCCCGGGCAAGGTGGGGAGGAACCTCGTGGGCAAGGAGGTCGGAATGAGGGGAATGGACGCCGTGAAGGGTGGTGGAGTGTGGGCTATAACAGAGCCTGGCGAGGTGGAAGAGGCGTTGAAAGGACTTGAGGATACGGCTGGGTTTGGTGTCGACGAGTATGCCGATTACGAATAATCCTAGAAGATAGACAGGATGCAGCTTCCAATCACTTCATTTCTACCGCTATTCTCACGATGCTTACTAGGTCTTGGTTGGGTCTTGGGTGTTGAGGTTGCTGGTGTCTAACATCGAGTGCTTTAAAAAAACAGGTTTGGGAGGGGACGGGATGCGAACTGGGATGGCTCAAGGGAGACGCGAATGAAGCAATTCATTTACTCGTTTTTGTATTTATATCTCTAGTAGGGACAATGTCCATGTCCCTGGGTTATTGTTATAGAAACATCGTCTTCACTGACAACCAAGATGCGAGAGTGGGAGGGAAGGGGGTGTTGACGGTGTGTTTGCCATGACTTAGTAACTACTATATGTGGAAAGTATTCAGTAGTGCGCATCCACATGGCCACCTCGGAGCAAAACCAAGACCCGGGCACACATACAAGAGTATCACTACCTTGACCGCTCCCTGCTCAAGGCTGTCATGGCTGAAAATCAACTTGGCCTTGTTTCCAAGCCCCTTGCTCTACTCCCGCCACTCCGTTGGTAATGGATATGTCCCGATGATAACTGCATACATATGTTCTCTTCCCACGCTAACAAGACGCCATCCACATGCATCTCCCTACTCCACAGAGCTTATCAGAGCAACAATTGCATCACCCCTTTGCGCCCTCTCCTGCGCTCTCAATGTGTGTGCGGCGTGCCCGTCGCAGTTCATCTGCAGCATTGTCTCTGCGTTCAGCAGCTCTGGGTTGGCGAAGCTGTTTCCGTGGCCAAGGTAGGAATTTGACCACGAGCCGGTAGGGCCCATCGCGTGTGCATAGTTAGAAGCCGAGACTTTTTGCGACAGGGCCATACTCCCCTGGAACTTGAGGCGGGCTGTTTCCTGGCGCAGGTCGACCTGGAACTGGTCCAAGGCTCGGAAGGAGGCGAGGAGGGTCTGGTAGCGGGATTGGGCGAACGTAAGAAAGGAAGGAAAGTCGTGAACAGCGGTTTCTTCGGGGGTCGGTGGGAGGAGGGGAAGGTGAGGAACGTCTCTTTGGCCGGTGGCGATCCGCCACAGACGACGCATGCGGTCGGAGTAGAGGGAGCAGAGTCGTTTGTCTGTTTTTTGCTCGCCGTTGAAGTTCATGGGAGTTGTGGAGATGGAGGAGAGGATGGAAGGGGATGGGACGTTGTCTTCGGACACGACGAAGGAGAGCCAGCACTCTTCGCAGATGCTGAGGTAGGGGTCCCAGCCGTACCATTTGCTAGTTACTTCTTGATGGGCCATAAAGGGTTTTGCGCCTAGGCAGGGGAAGGAAGGGAGCTGGGAGACGTAGTTGGAGAGGTGGGATATGGAGGATGTGTTTATGGAGGTGAATAGATAGGTGTAGTAGCCCAGGGCGCGTCCGGATTCTGGGTTGAGAGAGCAGATGAGGGCAGTGCTTTTGGGAATATCTGGTTTGGGTGTGAAGTGGGCTTCTATTCCCGTAGTGGGAAAAGCCTTCACGGTTCCTTCGAAACAGCCGCCGCAGATGGAGAAGTTTGCAGATGGGTTTGAGGCAAGAACCCACCAAGTGCCCCCGGCTTCGATACCGCTGGCTTCACATTTTGGGTGACAAAGAACCTTTGGGACAACGGTCCAGAAGTAGTGGGAGTGATCCGAGCTTTCGACCGCGCGGGAGATAGGGAAGACAATGCTTGGAGTTCCCATAATGCATTTTCGGACGGGACCACTCGTTTGGGCTTGTGAGACGGCGATGTCGAGCATCAACTTGTCGAGGGTGGTCATAGTTCCGTCTTTTGCTTTTGCTGCGTTCTCTTTCTGTTGCTCCCGGATGGAGAGATCCAGTTCGAGAAACCTAGACGCGAATGAGGTGAGGTTGAAGAGGTCTGTGTAGCAGGAGAGGCAGAACTCTGGGGTTTGACCTTCGGAAAAGCCGTGCTCCGGCTTGGGTGAGAAGAAACGGTTGTCCCATGTGTTTAGGGGTTTTCCTTTCTGGCAGCGGAGCATGGAAAGTCTGGCCTTGGATTCTGAGAGGAAAGTTGGGAAGGGGATAGCTTTGGGGGGAAGGTCGCGGTAGATTCGTTGGATGTAGGGTATTGACATCGTGCAACCAGGGTAATTTGTGCCTGTCTTCCCTCCTCCTGGGATGGGTATGCCGGCTGGGATTAGCTGGGAAGAGTAGGCTGGAGGTTGAGCTAGTATTTCATCCTCGTAGCATGCCTCGCAGACCTTGAAGTCTTCCAGACCTTCCATGCCCGAAGAACTATTTTCTGCATCAGGATTGGGAGCCAGAACGAACCATTTCCTTTTCTTTCCGGCTTCCCTTTCCATTTCGGCATTCATGTCACCTTCAAACCCGGGACATTCGGCCAATTCTTCTCTTCGACGGATCCATTCTATCAATGGGGATAAATTCCCGGTTTGCTGTGCTTCGGGAAGCAGTTTTGAGGTTGCGCGACGCCGGGAGAGGAAACATCTGCGAGGTTGGCCGTCGGAGATGTAGTGAGGGATGAAGAGGGTTGATAGGGGGGAGGGCGCGATATGGGAGACGTAGCAGCGGGAACAGATTTCGAGAGAGGAGGAGGGAGAAGGAGATGTGTAGATATACCAGGTGGATGGCTATGTTTGGCCGGGTGCGATGCCCATGCAGGTGATTAAGGGTTGGCCCGGGTGTGCGGGTGTTTCTGAGGGTTGGTGGGCCATGATGTCGTTGTTTCGAGGTGCTGAGGACTTCTAGTTTGAGGGGGCGGGTGAGGCAGGAGGAGGCATCGACTTTTAAGCTTAAATACACTTCTCGAGTTCGATTCAGCTAGCATTCTTTATCATCTATTAAAGATATCTACCTAGGGCGCCCAGAATCGAGGCGTCTACCAGCGTCTACCAGCGTATGACGCTATATTTAATACATACCAATTAAATGTTTTACTCTGGTTATGCAATACTGAAGAAAGCCCCTCGCAGGATGGTTTCAATAGCGTTGGCACGTTTGATATGGAAAGGGAAGTAGATATATTCAGCTGCCCCGTTTCGGGGCTTGGCGAAGGAGGCAGAGGCGCCTACACATCTCGGCGGGTTTGGCGTTGGGCATGATTGACTAGCGAGAAAATGATGATGGAGAGGGGAAGATCATGTTGGACTTGGCTACCCAAAGTTGCACTCAGTATAGGATGTGAGTATCCATGAGGATCTCCTAGTTGGGAAGTACTGCTATGGTGTAGTCCTCCATTCGTCATAATAAAGGAAAATAAATGGCAATAGAATCAATGAGCTTGCGAATATGATTGTCTCTTGAAGAATAAGATTACTAGCGCACAGAGTCATTTTCCATTCCAATACTTAATAAATAAAAATCGATGGCAGTTACAAACCCGGAAATGCTTCGCTTACAAGATGGCAGGTGCATTGTTGGTCTGGTCACCGACACCTTCGCTGGCCCATCTCACCACCTCCACCCACCGAGAGCTATGACGTCCCAGCCCCGACTCCACCTTCTCACCTTGCGCAACGGCAGCTCTCAAACTTTCTACACAGCACAGCTCCCTTAGCCTTTTTCCACCCCTCGATCGCGACAATTCCTCCCAGAACACCCCACCCCGCCCGCCTGTCGACTACCGGGGACGAACCTCGTGAGAGTCATCTCCTTCAGAGGAGCAATACCTCGAGAATCTCGGCGCCCCGTCATGGCGACCATAGTACCGTCAATTGCCTGTCTAGGCGTGATAGGACGGAATGTGAGCCTGGGCTTTCCTACCTTCCCGTCCCGTCCCGTCCTCTCTATGCCTTCCTACCTAAAGCTTCTCTTACCCCCTATATATTATGTCCAAGTACCTAGTTAGGTAGCTAACTAACTGTCTCTTTTTCTTCGACTTTTTTTCTCCACGCCAGAACAACCCGCTACACCTAACCATCCTCCCTTCGTACAACCCATCTTCCGCCTCCGCCATCACCTCAGATCCAGAGAAACAACAACAACCAGCAACAACAATCTCAGCATCCACCACGGCTTCCTCGGCAGCGACAGGCGCATCACCCCTCCGAACCCCGCTCCAGTTCTCCCTCCTCCTGAGCTCAACGCTAGACATATTCGAGCTTCGCGCGCGGGCGCACGCCGCGTCTGGCACGGGGGCGTTATCGGGAGATTTGGGTTTGTTGTGCGCAGTGGACGAGAGGCTGGCGTGCTATGGGTACGAGACGAATACTGGAGTGAGGTTCGTGGCGGTGGTGGACATGAGGGGGAGGCTTTTGGATCCGACTTTACCGTCTACTACTCTCATCCATGGGGCGATTCCCGAGACTGACAGGTCGTCTGGAGGAGGGGCTGGAAACACCGGTGCCGCTGGTGGTGGAGCAGGGACTGGGACTGGAACAACAGGAGACGATACCAGCGGACTGGTGAACCTCCCCTCCCTCCCTCCCCTCTCGGGAATCGGCATCCTTTCGCCCACATCCTCCTCAACTACCGTAACAACTTCGTCTTCCTTCATTCCCGGCACATCAAGCAGGAAGCCAAGCCTCGTGGCTTCCATCGCGTCGGCCTCCACGGGACTGAGAGATGCGGAGCTAAAGCCCCTTTTCAAGGCCATGCAAACTTCCTGGGTTAGGCTCCTGCAGAATCCCTTTTTCGATCTGGACGAGCATGTTCTTCCCGGTGGAAGAGGGGGGAGGAAGATAACGAGTAAGAAATTTGGCGAGGACATGAGGAGGCTTGGCATGGGGTGGATTCCGGGGGTGGGTGGATTTGAGGGGTTCTAAGCTTTATAAGGTTTGGGGTGTGATGGGCTATGTTGTGTTGTGGGGATGTATAGATAGGAAGGGAAAGACGTGCGAACCGGTGGTTGTTGTGCTAGCTACCTATATGGACATTACGTCCTACTTCGTTCGTATGCCTTGTACAGCGTAGAGGTTATCACCCATGGAGGCAAAGTATTACGCCAGACAAGTAGGTTTTCAGTACTTACCGGCTGCTTGCTTCCGGCGCCTAAGATTTCATCGTTAAATCAAGAGCTAAAAATGGGAATATATACACATCAAAGTAAGGGGACAGTTAATCTTTTGAGATGTAGAACAATGATGATTATGGACAACCCTCTCGCCAGGTCTCTCCCAGGTATATATTTTCAGCTTCCGCCACGCAACAGTCCATGTCAACATGTTAACTATTATACACGACCCTAATCTGCCATCTAGACTCTCCTCTGCTCTCCTCTTCCCGTCAGCAAGTGTCATCGCCGTGTATCACCACCTCCCTCTCCCACGAACCCAAAGAGCCATTCCTGGCAGGAACTATGATCGAGACAGTAAAATGAGAAAGCCAAAGTCCCCATAAAGCCCATTGCGGTTGTTCCTCTTGTCAGACATGGTGTATCAAAAAGAAAGGCAGGAAAAAGAAAAGCAAGTCTCGTCATAAACGCCTCTCCAGGTGGAAAATATTAATAGAAAACCCTCTCCATAACAATGCTATTTTTAGAAACACAATCCTTCGCTCCGACACCCATGTTGTGTTATTTTTCTACAAAGAAGATTTAGCTTTTTCACTCTGTTTTGTGTTTTGTGAGTGGGTTGGGTTGTCTTTGTGTTGCCCCAATATTGCCTCCGGTAATGCCATTTATGGCGCGAACTGCCTTATTCTGCCTCGGGGTCCTCTGTACATTCATGGACTATGTTGGCCGAGATGCCAAGTAAATCGTACTCAACCGGCTCGAGAGTCCAGCTGTGCACTCCCTACTCCATTCCCGACCAAGGGAGGTTTCTATTTCATAGTGTTTCCATTCATCTGCCCTGTCATAGCACCTCGCTTGGTCATCTGATCCATCTCAGACATCACCATGCCCTCGGCGGCATACGCCGTGGCAGTTGTCCAGTTGCCGAGTCTGTGGTGCTCAATAAGATCTCGGAGTTTCTCGTCCTCGTCTTTCATCGCAAGCATGAGAGACTTGCGCTGTCCCGGTGGTTTCCCATCGAATCGCGAATCCAGTTCGTGGGTGTACAGGCCGAGTATTTGAGATGAAGGTATGGGTTTGTACTGCTGGTTTGTATTCGGGTCGGGGACTGTATTGCATCTGGTTAGTTTTTGGAAACGAAGAATACGGTGTTGCGAGGTTGGGAGCAACTTACAGTTATGCTCGACATAGTAGCATGTCTCGTACAACATGGTCTTCTGGGCTGCCTCCGTCACAGCATCATCTGATTGAAGAGTAGTGCTCTCGTTGAAGGCAGCCCACTCATCTCTCAGATATTGCCTCCTCCAGATCAGCTTCAGTGTGTTTTTAAGCACATCGCCCTGAAGAGACATAGCCGAAACCCTCAAAGCGTAGTAAAATTGGGTCTGGGGAACCTCATCGTTTCCATATCGCGGGATGTAGATCCAAGTGAGAATATCGATGAGGGTTAATGGCTCAAGCACCTCGTGTCTAAGGAGGCGAGAGAGCGCGTTTTCGAAGAGCTGCCGCGCCGCTTTGTGGTTCTTGGGAACCAGTACACCATGAGTCTCCATCGCAAGCTGCAGTTCCGCCGACTCATCCAGCGCATTCTGCAGAGTTGGAAACACTTGGCTGTAGATGGAGTCCTGAATCTTGATCATTTCGAGTTGGTTGTCGATGGCAGAAATACGGCCTTCTTTCTTTGCAGTCTTTTCGCGAGACTCTCCATTGCTACCAGAGAAGTTGAACAAGTTCGTACTAGATGGAGACGAGTTCACTTCCTTCTCATCCTCCGCCATTAGTGCCAGTTTGCCGAGTGATAACTCCACCTTCTTGTTCCAGACTTGTTGTTCAGTTGTAAGGCCAAGTGTAACCAAGGTTTCCGCCGCATGGTCGATGTCATGCTCCTTCTCAATATCGTTGATCCAGCTGATCTTTTCAAGGTCGGGACGTGACCGAAGAAATCGAGTGGAATAGCCATACTTGTCCGGCGTGAAATCCAACACCGCCTCTACGCCCTGCAACCGAAGTAGGACATCGTAAGTGGCAAAGGCAAAGCTGTCGCCGTACTTTTCAAAGTTCTCGCCCACAGCCAGGTCGATTTCGCGCATGCGTTGGCTCGTCCTAGTGAGCTCCTCCTCTTCCAAGGTCGGGTCAGCTCTCCTTGCCTGCAGGGTCATGATCTCATGAACCATGATCTCTGCCATAGTCGGTATAGCTTTGTGCTTTTCAGCCACCTCCAGAGTGTCATTCCAGAGGCCATATGCGATCAGCTTGACAAGATGAGTGTGGCGGTCATCGTAGGCTTTTTGGCACTCGTGGGCAAAGCTGAGCCTTGCTTGGTTGTCATGCGTGTGAGGGTTTCCAGGTGTCAAAGCCCAACGTACATGTTCCTGCAAGGCGACCAGCCAGTTGTCTGTAATTTTCGGCAGGAGCTCGCGCATGGCCTGCATCGTGACCTGGTCGAGATTTTGGTGGTTTCCATGGGATGTTAGCCATCTGTCGCACAACTCGGCAGTCCGTCCTACATTGTTGGTAACAAAGTTTGTCGCCGTCCACGGTTCGGGAAGGCCCTCATATCCAGCGACCAGGATGCCGTTCTCGAGTCTCTCGGCACCTAAGCCATAGGATCCCAACTTGTTTCGGCGATAGTCTAGACCGCTAGACAAGCCAGTGCTCCCAATGTGAGCAGCTTCGAAGATGTATCGGCTAAGGTTAAGCTCGTCCTTTAGCCTATCCTTATAGATGGACTTCACAACCTCGTATGCCCATGCTATGAATATCTCGAGGCGCCAAACATCGTGCAGGAACCAATGTCGTACACGGTCCACCTCTCCAGCCTTGATGTTCACATCATGCTTCTGGTCAGCATGGATAAACTCGACGATTTCGGCAACCAAGCTCTTCGGATCAAGACCTTGCGCCCTGCGCTCCTCTGTGTAGGCTTCGTGCTTTTTCCACAAAACTCCAGCCACATGCATCTTCTCGGCATTCTGGAGAAGAGTCCAGCGGGTTGCCCGATCAATTTCAATGTGCATGGCGTTGAGCTGTGCCATCAGGCGGTTGAGTGCCTCGGATCGAGCCTCGATGTGATTCTCCATGGACGTCGTCATCGTAGAAAATAGGGGGATCTTGGACGCAACAACGTCATTGCTTAGTTCCACGGCAGCCGCGCACATCTCCTTGTGGGTAAACGGATGGTCGCGGCGTCCAGAGAAGGTAAGGAGATGGTCGCCTTTTATGCCGTACACCACCGCTTGTTCCAACTTGGATCTCGCAGTGACCTGCGGGGGGCACTCGCTAGCAAATCTATCGATGTCGTTGGTAGCAACTCGAACGACGCCAGCGCCGCGGACGAGGACAACGGCGGCGGGATTCCTGGTCTTGAAACGGTGCGATCGGGATTCATCAGGGCCCTGGTGAGGCTCCTCAAATCCAGACGCCACAATCTCAGTCGAGTTATCTTGCTGTAGGTCTATGACATCCTCGAATGTAGACTGTAGAATGTGTGCGTCTTGATGCAGCTGGAAATCTGGTGACTCTGGGAGAGCGGCGATGGAGGCAATGACAACAGCTCGGTCGAAGACTATGTATGCAACCAAAGCGGGCTTTGGGATGTAGAGCCTGGGCTTCGACAACGCAAGGGCACTAACAGGCGAAGAGTAAGCGTTGATAGGACGAACCATCCCAACCTGGTAGCTACCTAAGGAGAGGATCAGTTCGCAAAGACAGTAGAAGCAGCCAGCCTGGGTTCGTAAGGATGTAAGAACGATGAGTTGTTGAATAGAGTCATCATCCGAACGTGTTGCCTCGCTCAAGCGGGTCATTGCCATGTACTTGTTCTCCAAGCCTTTGGGAGCGAAAATAAAGTCGACAATTTCAAAGGTTTCGGGAGAGCACTCGGTGAATTTCTCAGGCGCTGCAGCCTGAATGTTATTCAGAAGGGCATCCCGCGCATCGTGGTCCACCAAGGAGTCGTGAGCGCCTGTTCGCTGGACCTTCCAGCCGTGAAGCTTTCCCTTGGCTGTGGCAGCAACTACAACCCTCTCGCCTCGCTTTGTTGGAGACCGGTCGCAACGAACAGCAACTATGTCTCCTCGGCCGCCAGAATGAGAGAAGACCGTCCGTATGCTACCAAAAATTCCACTGGGAGTGGAGCCGAGGCTGCCGCGTAGAAACTGGACGGATATCGACGGTCGACCTTGTGTATCTCGAACGCTCATGTGTGCCACGCGGCCAGAGCTGAAGGCGAGGATGAAGCCAGCAGGCTCCGCATTGAGCATCTGGGCTACTGTTTCGCCATGGAACATGCCTGGTATTGAGTCCTCAACACCGTTCCGTTGTTGGCGCATCAGGTCGAGAGTAGCGGCACTGAGGATTGATTCCCAATACGTGATCTTGCCACTGATGGGCATCACCACCACGAGACCCGGCTCGTGGGTTGATGCGGAGGCGGACACCAAAGCTCCAAGAGGGAGCGGATCGGACTGTCGGGCAGAGGGATATGGGAGGAGGAAAGTAAAGGTCTCGGGAGATTGTTGAGGAGCCGCGTATGCCCAGACGATGGCGTGGGTATGAGAAAGGCTAAGGGCATATCCGTTCAAGTCGATCGTTCCATGGTTGCGTGCTAAATTGGAGTCAAATGTCAGCTAGATCTCCTAGTAGGTGTGGGTGGGTGGATGATGGGGCCAGGAGCGATGTGTAAAATATATGCTGCGAATGATGAATTGTTAATTGTTTCGCAGTTCCCGTCTTGCGGTTAGGTAGGAGGCTAAAGTGGTGGGAGCGTTATTGAAGCTAGATGAGCTTACCATTCGCGTCGCCCTTGAGGCGATCGGGTAGCGCAACCAGTTTACTCACGACGTAGGCATTGTTGGTTGTCTGTTGATGATTGATTAGTGCCAATTGGCTGGTTCCTGAAGATGGATTAGATGTCGATTTCAAACATACGAGAACTACACTTCCGTCGCCTTTCGTTGCACGTTCGCCGGCCTTGTGCTTCTTAGACCTGACGCCCAGAATTTCCTTCTTAGGAGCGGGTGCTGAATTTTTCTCGGGGCCATCTCGGCGCATGTCTGTTGTTTTTGACGATCGTGCAGGCTTTACTTCGAAGGTTTCCGGTGCTGCAGCCTCGGGATTCGTGAAGATTGTTTCTGTGAGTGGCAGCCTTTGTCTCTTTGCTTTAGGTTGGAGATGGAGGCTGTCGGAACTCGTCGGTCGCTGGCGTCTGCGGCTCCTGGTGCCTCTAGCAGGGCCTTCACGTTCGGCTGAGGCCGAAGGAGTAAACATGATTGATGTTTATCGTGATGGAAATACGTGATGTCGATGGTTATTGTCGAAATGGGGAAGGATATGATGGCGAGCGACTTTTTCTCGTTGGCAGGTTGCGAGAGAAAGTCTCACTCTCTTCACGCCGTTATCGAGAACGCGACGGCGCTTCGAGGTCGCTAGGGTTTGCAAACGGGGGTGCAGGCAATGACAATACGGGGGAAAAAGACGATAGAAAAAACTCTAAATGCGATGCATCAGTGCATGGTAGAACGGTAAGGGAGTTTGATGGAGGTGGGACTGAGGAGGAAGACGACGGGGACGAGACGTGCTTCCAGCACTGCCAAACCTCACAATGATGATGGAGACAATTCTGGCGAAGGCAGCATTGACAGCCCAGAACGATTGGACCTTGTTGATGCTGTTCAAAAAAAATACGCCTCCTTCACTGGCTCAGAGCTTTGCGCTAAGTCCGAAAACGCCGCCAGCCTCACGTGATTGCCACGTTGGCATGGAGAAAGATTGTGCCTGCCTGTCCTGGCCGCCAGCGAGCGCCCGTTTCCGCCTTAAAAGTCAGGACGACGTCCATGAAGAGCGGTTCCACTTCCCGCCAGAGCCTCTGCTTTTACCCCTGGAATCTGGATCATTCCCGATTTGTTCCTGCTCCACGATTAGCTTGCGTATTGCTCCACGTATCGATAATGACATGATGTCATCCAACAACTGCAACCATATCCAGGACGATGGGTGCTGTGCTAGTGGCTATCAACCAGTTTATCAGACTATAAGTCTTAAATGCATTATTATCAATAGCATTCAGTATTTTCTTCCTCGGACGAGACACATTTTTATGACTAGTCCAAGATGTCTCGACCTTTTTATCTTCCTTGTTCCATTAGAGAGGCCATCGCTTGTCCCACTAGCACACCGAATGTGCCACCCATCGCTAGGCCCACCTCGACAATGAAACAAATAAACACGTCTGTCACAATCACAGACCCCTTGATCAAATACCATTCTCTCATATCCACTGGTTTCATTGCTCCTGATCCGCCCCAACATCGATTAGCCCTTCATCTTCAAAAGATATACAATCGACTCAAGGACTACACTCCATCATCAGACTATTCAACCCGGTTGGCTCAGATATCCAAAGCCATTCAAGCAACAAAGCAAAAGAAGCATGATATTCCACACTCTCTATCCACGGACTCCCACCCGATAAGGAGGAACCCTTTGTTCGCACGATGGCTGTCCAGGAACGAGCCGGGGAGAGATGCGAGGGCCCTAGTCAAAGTCCTGACTGGATATCAAGGTGCATTGGATGCTGATAGTCCGAAAGGATTGTTCCTCAGTGGCGAAGTCGGAACCGGCAAGAGCATGCTCTTGGATCTTCTGTCCGAAGGTCTCCCCACAAAGGGTAAGAGGAGGTGGCATTTCAACACATTTATGCTACATGCATTTTCCCAGCTAGAACTCTTTAGGAAGCAACACAAACATCCTGGTGTTGCGAAAGAGTTAGGCGGAGATGAGAGTGTTGGCAACGAGTATTCCCTACTCTGGGTTGCCAAAAATATGGTCGAGGTGTCCCCGATATTATTCCTTGATGAATTCCAACTCCCTGACAGAGTCGCCGCCAAGATTATGACGAATCTCTTCACTGCGTTTTTTCAGATGGGTGGAGTACTGGTAGCCAGCTCGAATCGCATGCCCGAGGACTTGGAGAATGCCATTGGAACTAGTTTTGTTCCTCCCACCGGAGGTGGCATTATCAGACAGATGTTGGGACTGAATACATCCAGGAAGACGGGTGAACTCTTTAGAAACACGGGCGATTTCGCAATGTTCCTCGAGGTACTGAAGGCGAGATGTGAGTTTTGGCATATGGAAGGAGGGAAAGACTGGAGAAGGAGGGAGCGAAGCGACGATACACTCACACCAAAGGATGTTGACAGTTCTTTGTTGGTATCGAGTAGCGATGGGAAAGGTGGGGGATTGGAAACCCCCGAAACTGCGAAGTACCAAAGCACTCCTGCGAAATACTCCCTTTCAACAGGGACTGCTCCGGAGTTAATGTTGTCTAGCACACAGATCCCTTGGACTTCCTCCTATGTTACTGTGTATGGTCGCCGCCTGAAAATACCACGTCAGTATCAAGGAATATGTCATTGGACCTTTGACGAGCTTGTGGATGTCTTCGGACCAGCTGACTACATCACACTCGCCTCGACTTTTCACACATTCACCCTCGACCAAGTACCAGTTCTGACCTTGGCCAAGAAGAGCGAAGCCCGTCGTTTCATCACTCTGCTTGATGCCCTCTACGAGTGTCGATGCAAACTCATCATTCGAGCTGAGTCTGGCCCCGATTCTTTGTTCTTCCCTAGTATAGATGAACCTGATGTTCCTGCTTTTGAGAAAACATCCCAGCAGCCCCAGAAATATAGGAAGCAGGAAAACAATGTTGCAGCAACAGAAGCAGATATCGAGGAAGACGCAACATACTCCGAGACCATATCCGAAGTATTCCAGGACACAACATCTCCCTTCCGACCCAATATATCTACTTACAGCGACACGCAAGACGGTCCAACGTTCAACGACCAAGACATGGACTTTGAGGGAACCGGCTCCAAGAGCAAGAAGAACAAGAAGCCTGATTTCAGGAACACCTTAGCGTTCACTGGGGAGGATGAGAGGTTTGCGTACAAGAGGGCCGCAAGCCGGCTTTGGGAGATGTGTAGTGAAAGGTGGCATTCACGAGGATGGGATGCCACTATCACAAACGCTAACGGATTTGACGTGATGGAGGAGGGTGATGAGCCAGAGTGGTGGACTCCGCTGCCGAAGGATGCGAGACATTGGGAGAAGAGTCCTCCGAGCAAACCGAAGGAGGTCCTTATTCAGGATTCTGGGAGGAAGGGTGATATATGTATTGGCCCCAGTGTTGAGATTGAGGAGCCTGCTGGGTTAGAGAGGTTTTGGAGACGAAGCTGAGCGGATCACGAACACTTGCTAGCTTCATGAGAATATTGAATCCAGGCATATAATGTGTTTTTTTTGTTTTTTTTACAGTTTGTTTTGTATGTTATATATTTCTGGTAGGATACATGATGCAGCATCTTATAATTTCCACTAATTCAGTGAATTATCATTATTCTCTTATCTATGCACACCTTTCTCCAATATTCCGAGTTATGTTTGTCAAGATTGATTGTCGAACACAATAAATTCCAGTTCTGACGAGATGAACGTGTGATTTACACATCTGTTTAGGGCATTCACTGATCCTTCTAGTGTTGCTTCTAGCAAAAGATTTCTAATTTATTTTGTTAGCAGCCTGACAACCCATGACGCTAAAGCTTGGGGCAGCAAGCCACCATATTATCCCCCCTGCTGCCTTACTGGCAGTAACTACTGTACATACATAGGACCCCACATATGTGGATAAAGCTAATTAGAACTAGAGTATTCCCTTCCAACGGTCTTGAGCTGCATGCCGGGAAAGTGCTGATTAGACGCGATATACAGCATCAGCCTCAACAACCAGTTAGCTCCGCGAAGCAAGGGGTTCAACGTGACCACTCAAAAAGCACAGTCGCTTGCCAACATTCGCTGTTCAAGCATTCTTGAAACCGAGATGAGATGAATCGTGGATGGGAAAAATGAATGAAAGGTGAAACTTTGGCGGCGGGCGAGAGTTGAGGCGTTCTGGAAAGGTTCAAAAGAAAGAAAATAGCTTTTCTGGCGGCGGCTCATGTCCCGTGTGTACGTGTTCGCTTGGCGACATGTGAAGAAATACCTATCAGGTCTCTGGTGTCGAACATGTTCCTCGTGCTAGGTAAAAGCATTACATTGAAGTCTCTCAAACCATCGGCAGGAGCAACAAGTAATGAAGCTATCGTCAAATTCTAGTATCTACCATCTGCCTAATATTGGAATGTACTTCAATATTATGGGATGGTAACAAATCCCTGTTAGCTGCATGTAGCAATCAGAACCTCATGAGTCCTAGATGTATGGGAAATATCAGCCGGCAGAGATCTTTCGAGGTACCGATTGCTTCTAAATTAATGTTGTCATTCTCCCGGGTCTAAGAGATGGTCCTAGGCAGGGGTACAGCGAGCGAGAGAAACGAGACATATGATATCAAACTATTTGGCATGCGGCAATGATGCCCAAATGCTTGACATGTGCAAAAACATGCACTATGTAGGATTATCCAAACCGCTTGGACGTTGGTGACCAGGAACAGGGAATCATGACCGCTGTAACGAGACGGTGCGATATTGCGGTTGACAAAACGACCAAGACTGGATGTGTAGTCCGATGTGTCTGGGTGTGGACTGGGCGGCCAAAAGATGGGATTGAACCCCATGACAACGTTGACATACCTGTGTCTCGAATAACTGGATGTTAGAAGTATGCCCCCGGCTAGGGATATGGCCAACAACGGTCGAGAAAGAGAGAGTTCAAAGATTAAAGGATCGACGAGCAATAACTTACACAGTACAAATGAAGGCCAAGGAAAATGACCCTAGTAAAGCGGCTCTTGATGGAGAGTTGGATTTCGCGGCGCGGAAATAAAAGGTCGAATAGGAGAGCGCGAAATTGCAAAACTCCACAGTCGGCGCGAACCACCCGGCCGTGTTATTTGTCGCTAGCTAGGGGTACCTGGGAATTGTCGTTTTAAATTTTCAAGCCCTGTGCCAGGATGAGAACTTTGATATTTGCTACGAAAAGCATTACCAGGACTATAACATTGGTGATGATGCAAGCTCGTTTAGCCGATCAAATTGAAGATGAGAAGAGTATTTACCATTACAGATATAGAAATACAGTCACACGAACCTACAGCTGGAACTGGACAAACACCTGCAGACACTTATTCAACAATGGATCTGCATGTATATGTGAACTTTGTGAAGATCCATGGTGGATATCCACACACACACACACACACACACACACACACCGCGGGAATGCTCTCGAGAAGTGCTGTACAGGGCATTCTCCTCGCAGGCTTGTCGGTACTCTCCAATATTGGCACTAGTGAATCCGTGGTGTGTGAAGAAACGGTGAACGCAAAAAAACAAACCATCTCGAACAGGCAATTTGTTGAATCTAGAATACGGGCTCTAACGATACAACAGTTTATCAACTATATGTCGGACGCGAGCGAGACAGGATCTGCAATCAGTACAACCAAAGGAAAGGGTCTCGTTTACTACTTGCCAGCCAGTTGGTGACTGTGTCCCGCATGTTTCTTGAGTGAGTCTCTCTTAAAGCCGTGGAAATGGTCTGCTCAGTTTCTGAAGGTTGAACACGCATATTCTCCCCTTTCGCTGCTTGACAGCTGCTGCATGTCACAGAACAGAGCATTCAACAGAAGGAAAAAGGAGCCGGTGGTTGATGGATATATTTGAATGGCCGTTCAGCTATGTGGACTCAGCCTCTGGGACGGTGGCGCCGTCGAACACGCCGCGCTTCGCTTAGGAAATTTGCCAGGTTGGTGAGCGGAAGTTGCATGCATGGGTTGGAAACTGGCTCGTGCTTCAAGATGGAACTCGGCTCGCCCAACCAGGAATGGGTATGCTCTTTCCTACCCTCTGGGATTGGAAGGTTTGTCTGCTGTCGACGGGCGCAGGCTGCGGTCTCATCATTCGCCTGCTGGTACAGCGCGGTTATCCACTGTCGAAGGCAGGTGCTGGGGGACCTTTTTGGCAGCCAGACTCTGGGCCTGCTATTGCCAGTTGGTCTCAATGGCCGCCCAATTCACTCGGGCGGTTTCTCCTTGCCTAGTGGCCTGTACCTGCTGTGTATTATCCCCGGCCCCCAATTGCCCCCAACACTGCACCCAAGCCCCGACAATCCTTGGTTCTCTCTCCCTTTTCTTTCCATTTTTTTTCTCCCTTTCTCTCCTTCCTTTCCCTCCCCCTTCTCTCCTTCCCACCCCCATCGCCTCCCAAATTCAGCATCCCCAACTCACGGGTCACAAGGCCAAATCTCCCTCCTTCTCGTGAAGACTTCGTGCAACGAAGTTTGAGGTTGAGATTTGAAATTTCAAGAAAGAAAAACAACATCAAAGCCAATCCATCGATATCGAGTACGGATATTTTCGATTTCGATACAACCAATATCCTACCGGCAAAGGGAGGATACACCACACCACACCGCAAAGCCGCTAACCCAGTTCACAAAGCCTCCCGCACCGAGCTGATGATTCAATCCGACCGCAGCCTATCGAATGTAGCAGTAATAATATACAAGTCTTCCCTACGGACGCTCTCATTCCCCATTCCCAGTAGAGACAAGTCTTGAGTCGGTATGTACCGTGATTTCAACAACCTTCTCTAGTACACAGAACTGGGGATATTCGGCTCTCGACACAAAGCAAGAAGACAAGCCAACCGCTATCCAATTAGCAGCGAAAAATCCCGGAATTGTAGTCAGCAGTGGCCCAAGCCATCCTCATTTGACACCCAGTCGGGTTCTTGACAATACCAACATCTATTTTGGGGCTCGAGTGAGCGTAGCTGCTTCCAGACGCTGTGTGCTTCCGTTGGGGTGCAGAACTTGGATTACTCGCGTTCCCCGCCTCACAAGCAAAGCCTCCCCGATTTTGTTTTTCTGAAGCGCCAGATTTAGACACGCCGTTTCATTCCCATTTCCTCATTGTTCGGGTTCGCTCATTGAAAATACTCTTTCCAAGACCCTAATGAAGTCGGAACCAGCCATCCTGGTCCCTGTGGTGGATATTGGACACGAGATAGGCACCCAGAGACTACAGATTTAGTACCAACCCGACCCAAAGACACCATATCCAGCCCCATTTTTACATTGTCTTCGCCTCAAATTTCTAGAAAACCCAAATCCCTTTCCTGCTTCTTGTCTTCACTCCTGCCTCTCCCTGCACTTCCTATCGTTTCCTTGTCATCATCTCATTCTAGCCGTTCATTGACGGCTTGCATGCTCTTGAAGTCGCTTGCTCGTGTTCCTACGGGCGCTCACTTACTTGTGTCGTAACAAGGAGTTTCCAATATTGCTATTATTTGCCACAACACTCGCCGACACCTTTCTCCTATTGTAGTAGTACCTTGTCCCGTCTGCCATCTAGGCTGTTTGCCTCAAGTACCTTCTAAGTAACTAACATATCGTCCTCTGCAAATACAGTAGAGCATCTTGCGTCTCTTTTCGATAATCATCGTCAATTTTCTCTAGGCCCTTCCTTCACTCTATTTCACCTATCCGCTATCACCTGCCACTAATAATTATCCCGCCACAACGAACTTCCCTCAATTGCCAGTCTTTTGCGCAAGCCTTGCGTCGTGCCCCTGCGAGTTTCTGCCTCTGACACACGTATACACCCTCCACCATCAGTCCCGATCGCCCAACCAATCGATCGCCGCGTCTTCCGACCGACAAGCCCTATAGGACTGTGACACCTTTGAGTCTAAAATTGCCCCCAATTTGTCCTCATTCTACACTTCTGCTTTCCTACTCGGCGGTTTTCTCCCCTCTTTCACTAGGCAAGAATTTGGTAGCCCATTTCTTTCGGGTCCGTAACGGACAGACCGCGCTTTCGCAATGGCGTCCTCCTCATCGAATGTGGTTGGCGTCCACTACCGCGTAGGAAAGAAGATCGGAGAGGGCTCTTTCGGTGTTATCTTCGAGGGAACCAATCTGCTCAACAACCAGCAAGTGGCCATCAAGTTTGTAAGTTTTGGTGTCCCAACAATTCTCCAAGCCTTGCACAACGGCTTGTTTCCATCAAATATCCTTCATCCACAGTCTTCGGAATGAAAATAAGCTGACGGACACGCCCTATTGCCTTGCTTCCGACCCATAGGAACCAAGAAAGAGTGATGCTCCTCAATTAAGAGATGAATACAGAACATACAAAATCCTGGTCGGCTGCCGTGAGTCGTCATCCTCTCCTCAGCAATACGGACATCCAACTCACCGAACTCTCAAAACAGCCGGAATCCCAAATGTCTACTACTTCGGCCAAGAGGGCCTACATAACATTCTTGTTATTGACCTCCTTGGCCCGTCCCTCGAAGACCTATTCGACCTCTGTGGCCGGAGGTTCACCATCAAGACTGTCGTGATGGTGGCAAAGCAGATGGTACATGCCAGCCCCCCACCCCGTTTGAAGCCTTACCGTGCTAATCAAGTCCTCGGGTCTCAATAGCTTTCGCGCGTCCAAACCATCCACGAGAAGAACCTCATATACCGTGACATCAAGCCTGACAACTTCTTGATTGGAAAGCCAGGTACCAAGGCCGCCAATGTTATCCATGTTGTCGACTTTGGTATGGCGAAGCAATACCGTGACCCTAAGACAAAACAGCACATTCCATATCGCGAGCGGAAATCGTTGTCTGGCACGGCGAGGTACATGTCTATCAACACACATCTGGGTCGTGAACAATCCCGCCGCGATGATCTCGAGGCCCTCGGCCACGTCTTCATGTACTTCCTCCGCGGAGGTCTCCCATGGCAGGGTTTGAAGGCAGCGACCAACAAGCAGAAGTATGAGAAGATTGGAGAGAAGAAACAGACGACGCCCATCAACCAGCTCTGTGAGGGCTTCCCCGACCAGTTCAACAAGTACCTCACATATGTGAGGAACCTCGGGTTTGAGGACACACCCGATTACGATTATCTCAGGGGCCTGTTCACGGAGGCGCTCAAGGATGCTGGCGACACGGAGGATGGAGAGTATGACTGGATGAAGGTAAAGCAGGACTCATCCCACAGGGGATGGGACAAGCACCACCCTGCTCCGCTGCACAGCCCATACCAAAAGCCAGGACCCTCCCAGCAGGAGCTCCACGGCTCGCGGGCGGGAAACAGCAACTCGCAGCCCAGACTCACGGCCGACCGTTTAAACGCCGCGCAGCCCCCCCCTCCGTCTCCGATCAAGCAGACGGACAAGCGCCGGCCGCAAAACGCCTCAGGCTTGGCTCCGCACAACATCCGCATAGGGGGGGCGACACCCGCGGCTTCCACCCAGGCCCAGTTCCAACCCAGCAACAACAATCTGCCGGGTTCGAGGATGATGCCAGCCGGAGCCGTACCCCAGCAGAGCCCAGCCACCCAGAGGCCTCATGAGCAGCCTCAACCACAGCAATCGAGCTTCCAAAAGTTCATGAAGGCTCTCTGCTGCGGCTAGTCTGTTTGCCATCATTTTGTCCTGTCTCTATCAACAATTTTCGTACATCTGCTCGGCGCCTTCGATTCTCTTTTTTTCCTGACGCCACTGTTTCCAGCAGTACTATTAGCTCCCCACCTCATACTGCTGGGGCGGCGCAAGGCTGAACGAAGTGACGATGCTCTTATGGCACCAAAAAAAAATTCACATATATAGACAGGAATTTCTTGGGTTCGTTTCCATGGAGGTGTTATTTCCTAGTATTCACATCTTTCTAATCGCCACCCTCGTCCACCCAGGTGCTTGACGTCACTCGGTGGTACCTAGCTGTGGATGCGTTCAAGATGCTTCAAGACGCTTTGGTCAGCTTGATAAAGGAGAAGTAGAGATGGCACAGCTCCGAGTCATTCACTGCTATCCATGTTAAGGTGACGCCGGCGGATCTGATTCACCTTATGCTCTTCCTACTACCTCTATCGCCCATCATGATGTCAACTTGCATCTTGACCTGGAACGGATTGACTCCGACCGTCCCGAGAGGTGCCTATGCTCTGCCAAGAGTGCTGAGACTGTTCGCGCAGGATTGTGCCTTTTGCTCGGGTGGATGACAGATGCCTGGCAGTAAACCTGGGTTGTCTCCTAGATGTGAACAACCTTTTCCCCGTACCTAGGCAGCCGGAAGCGGAAAGCTTGTTAATGCAAACACCCCTCATGTTCAATGTCTTTTGAGAGAAGCGCAGCGGGGCGCATGGCTATTATGGCAAGGCGATATCGATTTGTTTGTTTCATTATATTGGGTTGGTTTTTCATAGCATCATCATTCTTGGGATTGTTTATTCAGGCTAGTCGTTTAGGGTTCCTTCCCCATCCTCACCACGTACACTACACGCATACTTTTACCATCCCTCACGCTAGATGGGTATATGTTTATAATCCTCGTTTTGGCGGTCGGACATGCAGAAGTTCTGAGCTGAGAGTTGTCAGATTGGCATCCTAAGAATGTGAGGTGACGAGAGAAGATGTGTTTGGGGCTTAAAGACTGTTTCGGAGTATCACCTGGCTATGAGAGTGGTAGCATCGACAAATCTCGAGGTTTAGTGGTGGTGGCTGATCATTATGAGCATCCTAGGAGGGCGTAAATAACGAAGGATAGACGGCGTAGGAAATGGTCGTTGATGGTTTAGCCAAAACGAGAGGAAGGACTAGGACAAGAACCCCGGCGGTAATCGTGGTAATTATTATTTTTATACTTGCATCTTCGATCTCGATTCCTGATTCGAGTGATTGACTGACCGGCCTTTATCGTTGTTCATTTTGGGTGTCAAGAGACGGGATATTTGCTCAATTCTTCTTCTGCACGTACTGGAGATAGCATGCTGGTTGTTGAATACCGCAGTATAGACCTAGATAAAGAGTGGATTGATATGTTGCAGTCTTTCACAGTATACACGACCTCGGCTCCGGATAATCTCGAAACTTTTGGAATGTTTGAACTCACCGTGACTCGGTACTGCATTATTATTCTTCGAAAGGCTAGTAGTTCTTCCATTGCTCTTTGAAGAGTAGCATCAAGGTAAACCACTCACTCCTAAACTTCAGCTCAGATTTAAAACATGATCTCACCAATTTAAACGCAATTACATGATGATATATCACAATAACTGCCGAATAAGACGTAATACGTTGGTCGGCAATGTGGCTGAGAACCATTCATTACATTTAAGTTCTACTATGCAAGCTGTTATTCTCTTCCTTACCTAGCTATTTTATAGAGTGAGTGAAGAATGACTCCTCTTGAGTTCTTGATTTCTTGGGTCATACTAGAGGGGTGTTATGTACACCCTGTTGATTTGGGAGGAAGTGTTTGATAGTACATTGGATGTCTTTTCGAGGATGTTGGGTTGGAGAGATATTTGAATGGGTTGCTCTTCTGTAGTGGTCGAAGTAGTAGATACTGTAGGTAGGCTGGTAGGGAGAGTGATGCGTTTCAGGTGATGGTGGAGAGGATTTTTGCTAGGTTCTTAGACTATGACTATTCATGCTCTTCGGGTATGAAAAGTACAGTTCGCTGTATTTCGCTATGGATTTATATAACCCTGTCTGATTAAGATGTTGGGGAACCCGGAGGCGTGCAAATATGAGTATGCTTAGTGGCGTACCAGAATGTCAAATACTTATATATCGGATTAAGCTAGACAGGATGTCAAATGACTAGGTTATCTTGAATTGATAGTCTGGCCCCCACCAACTGAATTCAAACTTTGTGCTGATTCGATTCCGCTCACAACTTCAAGTGAGAAAAATCTCTGTTATATATACTTAACTGTAGCGTTATCTGACTCGGAGACTTGTGGACGCCTCCATTTACTCAAGAATCTACTTCGCTACTCGGCATTCCTACTATACAGTCAAAAATTACTTGGCACTTGATGTCTGAATTGGGAAAACTGAAGACTTGCATTCACCAACACGGTTTGGAGCAACAATAGGGTCCCCGTTAATGACAATAGCAAAAAATGGTGTATTTCATTTATCCCGTGCTTAAATGAGAAAGTGTCCCCTGAAGTCACTCCCGAAGCGCCCAAAAGGTCAATACTAGAGGCCACTACTGTCTAATCATGGTATGCATTCCCTTTTTTCGTGCCTCAATGTCCTTCTTCCAAAACACTAGCGACACACACTTCACGTCCCAGCCACAGCCCGTTCGTTGCCCGCCACTCCAGACCTCCTCGTGCTAGATCAAACCTATGAACAATTGTAGCTCGCAAGCCCCCTGCACTTGTACCGGTAGCGATTTTCAGATGCTTCGATCCTTTCGTCTTGTGTGGCGACCACTGACACGCTGTGGTATGCAAGGAGGTTTCTGTCCCGTTTTTCTTGCCCATCTCGTTGAACACGGGCCCTATGTAAGCTTCTGCTTGATAAAGAAGTTCCTTAGGTGGGATAGTTGCCATGCGCAAGTGATTCCGAGGACGGCGAGCTGGATGAGGATCCAGCGGACGACACGGCCGTTGGTAGCTTCGGACTGGTCACGGAATTCGGCCTCACGTTCCTATATTGCAGGGCGAGGGGGTTTCCTATGTTAGTCAAGTTTCCTCCCATTACTAGGGTCTTGGTATTATAAAAGTAGAAGAGAATGCTTTATGACTTACACGCTGGAAGACCTGTTCCCTCCTGATATCGGAAAGACGGTTGTTGAGATCCTTGACGCGGACAGCGATGTCCTGCAACTTGTCCCTGTCGGTGCTTTCGATCTGGCTGGTCTCTCCGATGGCGAGGTCGAGCGTAAGGCGGATGCCGCCGTTGGGGTTGGCGGTCGAGAGCCAGCCGTGCCTGCCCGAGTTGCTGGAGGGCGTGAAGCAAATCTTGTGGTCCCCTGCGTCCGCGGCACTGAAGGTGAATTGACCTGCCGAGCTGCCTTTTTGGGACACTACGCGATGATCATTGTCAAAAAGCTCCTGGCCACATCAGTTAGTCGAAACCCATCCTTCTCTCTTTCATTTCGGGGTTTTAACAATGCAATGAAGCTTGCCTGGTGGCGCATCCTGGTATTATATGTTGGGGGGATTGGGGAGAATCGGAAGTGTCTGACATACATCAACAGAGATGTAGATGCTGATTCCGTCGTGCTGTGCCCATCCCCTCTGGTTGTCATCCCACTCCTCAGCAGTGTAGTGGCCGACCACCATGGTGTCCTTGGGGAGCTCCTCGAAGAAGCACTTTGGTGTTGTGCCGTCGATGTAGAAATATAGAGCTCGCGCGACGGTGGCAAAAGCCACAAAGGGGAGGAATGTCCTCATCTTTTCTGGATTATAAGGGGTTCTGCGTGAAAATGTGCAGTCTCGATTGGGTTTGGCGTAGTTTATCGCCTGGTCAATTCAACCCGACTCCCTATTCGGGAATCGCGAACGGTAGGGAGCAAGCGTTAGCCGGCCGGCTAGTAATTCGAAGGGAAGAAGGGTATCGGGAGAGCTGGGACGGAAGCAATTGGGTGCTGGATTGGAGCCAGAAACGGGTATCGAGGTGTTGCGTGTTGATGTTGACAGCTAGGGTGCTCAGAATCAGCGACGACGAGCTCCCCTGAAGCAGCAGCAAAAGCGGCCACGTTCGAAAAAAGATGCGGAAACACCCCTTAGGACCGCCCTGCCGTTACAAGGGTGGCAAGGACCACGTCGCGGTGCTTCCGGGCAATCGAGAGAAGACGCACGTGACAAAATGGAAGAAAGTCGATTGATGAATCAGCAGAGCCCGTCACGCTTTCTTGCTTGACTCTCAAGTTTGCAGCAAACGCTGCCTGTCGTCCCATCGCCACCAACGACCATCTACCACACACCTTTAGCATCATCAAAACGCTTCGTTTACTTTCCTTCCTCACTTCAAGGCCTACGCGATTACTTCCAATTAAATATCCTAACACTCAAATAATGGGCACTGCAGCCACTTCACCTTGATTGCGCACCCGTTGAAAAGTCTACTGCGACGCCTCCGAACTGCGAATCACATGAGCGGAACACCTTAACATTCCTCGCTATACGCGAACGACCTCGACCATGACCTCGCTAGATGCGCGTGATGTGCTGGGAATTCCAGCTGATGGTAGTTCCCGCCCGGCAAAAAAGGTCAAGATATCAGCACCGCGGCAAAGCCTGAAAGGTCTCGCAAGAGAAGTCCAATCCCTGGGCGGCAACAACCCTATTGCTATCGTTCCGGCAACCTCCACGTTCAAGAAGCGCAGGCTAGGCAGCAGGAAACCGGCGGCAAGATGGAAGCTTGAACCGTTCAAGAACTCGGCCAGGGAAGGCGATTCTTCCTTGGTTCTGCGACACTGGAAACGAGTTGGCGAGCTTGGTGTACCACCACCAGAGGAACAACCGGAAAATGGAGATGGGGAACCCCAGGAGCTTGAAGACTCGGCATTTGCAAAGTTCAGCGTCCAGGTCCAAGTTCCACAATACAGCGAGGACCAGTACAACTCCAACCTACAGAACTCAGACTGGACAAAGGAGGAGACTGACTATCTGCTGCACCTTTCCTGTGATTTTGACCTGCGTTGGTCAATAATCTGGGACCGATACGATTACAAGCCCCATGCCCTGGATGAGAACGGCGATGGCATGGCTCTGGTGCTGACACGAAAAGAACGAGACATCGACGACCTTAAAGCCCGCTACTACGAGGTTGCAGCCAAGATGATGGCTGCTCAGACGCCCGTAACCTACATGCCTCCGCAACAACAGCATCTCCACAATGTCATGGCAAACTACAGTGCTGAAAAGGAGAGGGCTCGCCGAAAATTTGCGGCGGACACCCTCTCAAGATCTAAGGAGGAGGCCAAAGAAGAAGAATCGTTGTTGCTAGAGCTTAAGAGGATCGATTCCAGAGCAGAGCAGCTTAATGAGCAACGTAAAGATCTATATGATCGCCTTGATTACCCTGCTACGGGTGAAGGTGATCTTGCTGCTCTTAAGACGTCAAGTGGGCTCCAACAACTGCTTGCCACTCTCTCATCGGTCGATAGAACGAAAAAGAACCGCAAAAGCATTCAGGAGAATGGAACATCACCAAATGTCCAGACTCCTGTCCCCGAGAGTGCCGGTGGCTATGGGGGTCACGGTAGGAGAGATAGCACAGTATCCGGCCACGGGCATCGGGATTCTATCGGCGGAGATTCTGCTGCAGCTACGCCAACCACATCTCGTGCTCCCGCGAAGAAGGGTTCTGTCTCTGCGCAAGCGGCGGTGACAGCCGCAGCAGCTACAGCGGCTCAACAGGAGAGGAGACGACTTACCGACATGGAGGAGATTGTGTATGGTGTATCACACCACGACAGGTTGACTGGCGGTGCAACATTCAGATATGAAAAGATAAACAAGCTTTTCAGCCATAAGAGTGGCCAGCAACAACAGCGCATCACAAATGTTCTCGCTGAGCTCGGCATACCACCAAGGCTTCAAATGCCTACCGGTGCTGTGGTTTCCAGGTTCGAAGGCCTTATAGGACATGTCAACACACTTCTGGACTCCAGAAAGCTGAGCGACAAGCTGGATGCCGAGCTAAAGACGGAAATGGCCAAGAAACAGCATAGACTCGACATGGAAGAAAGGGCGAGGAAGGCCGCAGAGGAGGAAGAGAAGAAAAGAAAGAAGGAGGTGGGTGAGGAGGGTAATGAGAGTGCGGCTGCTGGAGAAGGAGAGGGTGAAGGGTCAAAGGACGACGATCAAAAGGCCCAGACAGGGGAAAAGAACGGTGGAAATGAGTCCGCTTCTAAGGCCACGTCAGAACACCAGGCTGGCGATGCTGCCCCGGCCGGATCAGACCCACCTGTTAAGCAGGAGGTGGTGTCGCGGCCAGGATCCAGTGGGCAAAAGAGGAGTGTATCTGTGCTTAGTACGGTTGACGACGAGAAGGCTGTTAAAAGGCAAAAGAAGTAGTCATAATCTTCTTTCCTGTAGTTATTATTGGTAGCGTCGGCCGAAGGAAATATTAAACAGAAAATGTCTTCTATCGATCATTTCCCTGTAACGGTGGGACTTAAAAAAATCCCCTGACCCTCTCCCCGGGTTCCTCGGTCCTCTGCATAGCAAGTTCTGTCATGGATGACTAAACTGCGTCTGGATGTTAGTGTGGAACCGCCGACACGGACCGATCTCCGCATCCGGGAGGGATGTGTATGTAGAAAATGTTGGAAAAGAACTAGAAGGCCTTTAGGAAGGATTACTCCGGCTCTCTCTGCACTCTCGCGAGATGTGTAACACATGTAGACCGCAAGGAGTAGGCGGGACCTGCTTAACACATAGTAATAATTGTTTGATACATATGGAAAGCGGAGACGCAGGACGACTACCGAGGCGATAAAAGCTGGATCATGCCGCACCACCCCATTCCCCGCACATCTGGGGAAATGCAACTCTGCCTCATACGCGAGCCATTGACGAGCTGTCGCTGCCTGCCTACATGGGTACTTTGTGATACTTTGATCGCGAGATGCCGAAATACAATACGATGCCCGTCACAACCGGCAAAAGTAACAGCCTCACATTGACCCGCGAAACTAGCCCGATGCCCGCTGCGAAAATGGGCCCGCGTGCCTCGGACTACAACCCTCGGGGTGTCCATGTGGTGAACTTTGTGTGGAACTCGAGCTCCGAAAATGCGACGACGACGACCTGGTCAAGCTTGCGAAGGGGATATCGGGGGGCCGGGCGGCGAGGGCAAAGCCATCAATGGATAGGCTCGAAGGTTATAAGACGGGACTATGGAACGTGTTCTGGGGGGTCCTAGTTAGGCCCGTAGCTCACCAGCCGCAAGTCTTCACGAAGCCTGAGTTAAATCGGACACACCATCAAGCTCAAGCGAGACCCCAGCCATGTTTGCCTTGAAGCCCCAGCTCTTTACCGCGTGGGTGGGCCTTGCGAGTGCCACTCTCCAGGTTGTGCCTGGCGGCACTTGGACTGCCGTGAGTCTCTCTTCCCCTTTCCTCGTGGCAAATATGTGGCCATCGATATAGGAGTCCAGGCTCCTTGGCTTACGCATCCCTCAATCTTTCCCCTCAGCGTAGAGGGACCAGTGGGAACTTGACTAAGAGGACACGGAACAGACAAACACAGGAGAGCACGTCCAAGCCCATGGCGCCGGAATCATCGAGGTTGGTGGGACATACTACATGATCGGCGAGGACAAGACGGACGGCAGCGCGTTCCAGAACATCAACTGCTATAGCTCCACGAACCTTGTCGAATGGGCGTACGAAGGTGCTCTCCTCTCCAAGACCAACTCTATCACGGAGCTCGGCGACAACCGTGTCGTGGAGAGACCCAAGGTGCTTTACAATGACAACACAGGAAACTATGTGCTCTGGATGCACATCGATAGCTCCGACTACGGAGAGGCAAAAGTCGGCGTCGCGGTTGGCGATACTGTGTGTGGAAGTTACGGTGAGTTGAACTTTGTTTCTTCTGGTTGTGGCTTCAAAAGGGTTAAGTGGTGCTTCACATGGTAGAGCCACTGCACCCTGTTCGGGTCATTCCTCGACTCTTCGCCCTGCTGACTGTTTTCGCGGCGCTAGATTGGGTTGGAGCTTACCAACCACTCGGGTACCAAAGCCGCGATATCGGTGTCTTCGAGGACGATGACGGCAGTGCCTACTTGTTCACCGAAGATCGTCCCAACGGGCTGAGAATTGCTGCCATGACAGACGACTACCTCAACGTTACCGAAGAGGTGTACCTGTGGGATGAAAACATTGAGTCTCCGGCAATCCTGAAGCAGAATGGATACTATTTTGTGATGGGATCTCACCTGACAGGCTGGGACGCGAATGACAATGTATGTTATCCTCAAGTACTCGACTCTTCACGAGGGGACAGAAAGCTCACGTATTATGCAGGTGTATTCATACGCGACGTCTCTTTCCGGCCCTTGGTCGGATTGGGCAACATTCGCGGACGTTGGGTCCGACACTTATACTTCCCAGAGCTCGTTTATTGTCCCGCTGGGCCCCGAGTCGGCCATTTACATGGGGGACCGGTGGATATCCACCAACCTCATGAGGAGCACATATATCTGGCTACCCCTGGCCATATCCGGCACCACCCTGACTATGGCTGACCGAGTCAACTGGATCCCCAACATGGCGGAAAGCACATGGTCTGTTGCTCCCTCCGAGACGTGGGCGGAAGCCGAAGACCAGGCACTTGAGAACGGCGCGGTCACGCTAGACTGCAGTGGATGCAGTGGTGACACGGCCGTGGGGTACGTTGGCGGGCCGAGTAATGGGAGAATTACCTTTTCTGGCGTTCACTCGGATGTTGACGCGACCTCCACAATTCGCATCAAATTCGTCAATGGAGACTCCGACCAACGCTTCGCCCAGGTCACCTGCAATGGGGTGGTCCATGATGTGGCCTTCCTGCCCACCGGCTCGGGCTCCACAGTCTCGAGCAGTGTTGCAAACTGCGCCCTATCAGCTGGTGACAGTAACACCATCATCATTGACACGGATGGCAGTGGAAACTGGGGTCCAGATGTGGACAGGATCATGGTGCCTGTCTCGTGAACTAGTCCTGCTTAGCTTGCTGTTGCTCTAGCTGGACAACGAGGGCGAAAAGTACATCTGGCAGGGCGGGGAAAAGCAGTGATGTTCGTCTTATTCATCGATGTTTATGCTTGATTTTAACATAGGAACCCGACTGCTACAACAGCAGATGGGAACAGGGCTATCTCCTCGCTGACAAACTTGCTGTATATAGCTTGTAAGTATATATTCCAATCAGCCAATCGGAATCATTGCAGGGTTGCAAGCAGCCCCAGTCTTGTTCCTAACATGGAATGGGCGACATGATGCCAGGATTTCTGCATCTGTAGTCGGCGCCGCTCGGGCTTACTCACGATAGTCCGCCCGGCAAGAACTATTGCTTTAGCCTTGCATGGGTCTTTTCCCCAATTTCCCCAGATGGGTCGGTGTGCGGAGAGAGTTCGGACCAACTATGTCGTCAGGTGAGGAGAATGGCCTTTTCGTGGCAGACATCATGGCTGAAGTATGCGGGTAACCATGCAGAAGTAGCACCGCACAAGAACTTCAACATGCAGACCGGTTCGAAGTAATCCCGCCACGGGCCGAATTGACTGTGTGCACAACCCGACTCCTTTACTTCGGCCAACCGAACCTAAAGTTTCTTCTGCCCAGCGTCTTCCTGCTGACTGGCAGACGTACTAATATGTTTGAAAGAATGGTCTTTTCTACTTCTCTCCCATTTCACCACCTCCTGCCTATCCGACACCCCCCTCCTCGAGACAAATCAACATGAGGTGGATATCATCTTTCGTCGCTTTTGCGGGCATCGCGTCCGGGTCTGTCCTCTTCCCCAGGAACGAGACCTCCGGGAATGTTGCTACAGTGGACCCCAGGGATGCGTGCCCCGGATACAAGGTGACAGATGTTACAACATCTCCCGTGGGCCTTACCGCGAGCCTCGAGCTTGCCGGCGAGGCTTGCGACGTGTACGGGGACGACATCCATAATCTCACCCTCAAGGTCACCTATGAGAGCGGTATACTATACCCCCCCCCCAACCCCCCAAGGCTGCTGCTGCGAACCCTTTTGCTGATGGTAGCTACTATACAGAAAATCGTCTCCGAGTCGTCATCGAAGATGCTGAGGAGATGGCCTACCAGATTCCCGAGTCTGTCCTGCCTCAGTCTCCCACTGAAGATTGCGTTTCGAATTCCGCTCTCGAGTTCAAATTTGAGCATGAGCCTTTCTCCTTTACCGTCAGTCGAGCCGAGACTGACGAGGTCATTTTCGATTCTTCGGCTGCTGGTCTCATTTTCGAGAGCATGTATCTGCGACTAAGGACCCATCTGCCGAAGAACCCTAACCTCTACGGTCTTCCCGAACACTCCGATTCTCTGAGGTTCGAGACCGAAGACTACATCCGCACTCTCTGGAACCGAGATGCGTACGGCACGGGCGACAAGCAAAACTTGTACAGCAGCCATCCGATATATTTTGAGCACCGTCTCAGCGGCACCCATGGCGTCTTCCAGCGCAGCACCGTCGGCATGGATGTCATGATCAATCAGACAGCGGACGGAGAGCAGTACCTCGAGTACAACATTCTCGGTGGAGTGTTTGACCTGACTTTCTACGCTGGTCCTGGACCCGCCGATGTGAGCAGGCAGTACGCAGAGACCATCGGGCTGCCCGTAATGTTTCCTTACTGGGCTTTCGGCTTCAACCAGTGCCGCTATGGCTACAGGGATGCATTTGCAGTTGCCGAGATGATTTCCAACTATAGCAACGCGGGGATTCCCCTGGAGACTGCTTGGATTGATATTGATTACATGGATTATCGCAAGGTAAGAAAATCAGGCATTCACATTCCATGCCTGGACTCTAACTACCAGGCCGCGTCCTGTATACAAACCCGGGGAATCACGTGATGGAGAGCTGAATCCTGACTGACACGATATACTACTGCTGTAGGTCTTTACCAATGATCCCGATCGTTTTCCTACTGAGATGCTTCGAGAAATCGTCGACCATCTTCATGCCAACAACCAGCAGTTCACGGTGATGGTTGACCCAGCAATTGCGTACCAAAACAACTCTGCCTACGATCATGGCAAGGACCTCGACGTATTCCTCAAGAACCCCGATGGTTCCTACTTCAAGGGCGTCGTCTGGCCCGGTGTCACCGTTTTCCCAGACTGGTTCCACCCGGAAATTCAGAGCTTCTGGGATAGCGAGATGTTGGCCTTTTTCGACCCCGAGACTGGAGTTGACATTGATCAGTGCTGGATCGACATGTCGGATCCCAGTTCTTTCGGTTGCGAGTTTGGCTGTGATGCCTTTGAAGTTGTCGCCGAGAGCGACTCGTTTCCTCCGGACCCACCTCCCGTGAGGAATCCTCCGCGCCCCCTTCCTGGGTGGTCTTGCGCCTTCCAGCCGAACGGGACGAACTGCAAGACCAAGGGCGAGCTTTACTCCACTGCTGAGGTGCTTGTTGGAGTTGCGGCTCCTAGGGGCGAGGGTTATGGCGGCAGCGATACGGACTCTTCGGACTCTGGCAAGCATCTTGGCCTACCTGGTCGCGATCTACTCTACCCCGAATACTCCATCCACAACGCGTGGGCCTACCAGCCCGACTGGAACGACGAGGAAGGCGGCCTCAGCAACTACACGGTCCCCACTAACGTGATCCACGCCAACGGCATCGCGGAGCTTGATCTGCACAACACGTTCGGCCATATGATGACCGTCGTGATGAGGAAGTCGCTGCTCAAGCGCCGGCCCACGCGGCGACCGTCCATCATCGGACGTTCTACCTTCTCCAGCACAGGAAGCCACGGCGGGAAGTGGACGGGAGATAACTTCAGCAGCTGGTGGCACTACGTGCTCAACATTCGCTCGATTCTCAACTTTGCCATTACGCAGAACCCGTTCGTCGGCGCGGACGTGTGCGGGTTTGGTGGAAATACTACTGAGCAGCTCTGCGCGCGATGGGCCATGCTCGGTGCGTTCCAGCCGTTCTACCGCAACCACAACGGGGACACGTCCATCTCGCAGGAGTTTTACCTCTGGGACAGCGTTACCGAAGCTGCGAAGAAGGCCATCGATATTAGGTACCGGCTCATGGATTACATGTATACTTCCCTCTGGAAGCAGACCGAGGACGGGACTCCCACCTTGAACCCGATGTGGTTCTTGTATCCACAGGACAACGAGACGTTTGCGCTCGAGACGCAGTTTTTCTACGGAGAAGCGCTGCTCGTCGCGCCCGTGATGGAGGAAAATGCGACGCACGCCGAGGTTTATTTCCCGGAAGACGTTTTCTATGATTGGTACACAGGCGAGAAGAGAGTGGGCGAGGGAAAGAAGGTAAATATTACCGACCAGGGGCTCACCGACATTCCGCTGTTCGTCAAGGGGGGGAATATTTTGCCCCTCAGGGTCAGGTCCGCGATGACTACCACGGACCTTAGAAGGGAGAATTTCGAGCTCCTGGTTGCTGTGGGCATGGATGGCACGGCGGAAGGGATGCTTTACATGGACGACGGGGATTCGCTTGTGCAGGAGACGACTACGGAGGTGAGGTTCAAGTATGAGAACGGCACGTTGAGCTCGGAGGGAAGTTACGACTACCAGGCCGGGCTCAAGATCACGAAGGTGACGTTCTTGGGCGTGGGCGTGGTTAAAGGGTCCAGCGTGGATGGAAATGGGATCACGCATAATCCGGGCAGGAATGAGGAGGAAACGACGATTGAGCTGGATGTTGAGCTGAGCAGGGATTTTGTGCTTGAGCTTGATTTCTGATTTCCCACCCATGTGAGGAGAAAGGAGAAATGATATAAGAAAAGCAAAATGGGGGGGAAGGGATTAACGAAAAAAAAAAAAAAAAAACCCTGGCGTTGTTGAAGGGCTCGGGATATTAATCCTTTTTTCAAGTTAGCATGATGATGATTCTGCAGGCACTCGATACTAATGATGCACGAAAGACATCCATGATAGGCATTCACGGCCAGCGTAGGTTGGTTAATTAGTTACTAGCATAGATGAGCAATGCAACTTATAGTCGTAATGGCAAAGGATCATTCTACCATATCTTCCTATATACACCCATGTGCTTCGGGACTTTCTGCTAGCCTAGTCTAGAGGGTTTCGAGTTCCCTCCACTCTCTAAATGTCACCACCTCACCCCCCAAAAAAATCATCATCACTGGACCCCAACAACAAGCACGTCCAACTCCATTCCATGATTTCCTGCTCTCTCTCGCGGAAATAACAACCCAAATATCCTCCCGAGCAAATGTCAATGCTCGCAAATGCTTCCATGGTATTGGCTGGCTGCAAGTTTCGGGCGGCAGTCACCTCCCACATGCACCCCGCAAGTTCCTGCCGACGCCTATAACATGTCCCGACCTATAGGAATTTACGCGGAAAGAGTCAAGTTTAACTTAATTTCGTCCCGTCTTGCCCCTGCCCTTGGAATTTTCCCAATCTAGATAAATTCGAGCGAGACTTTACCCCATATATCAATCTAAGCCTTCGCTCTTAATGCTTGCAAATCTACACATCATCACTTGCTACTCTTTCGTCCATCCTGATCTATTTCGGCAGTCTTCATGCCGTGGCCCTGATAGATTTCCTGCTGGCCCTTGATCGCGTCGGTTGTTCTCGCTTCTTCACATGTTCCGATTTTAGTGTCGCTGCTCCGGCCGGGCATGGTATCATAGTATTGGTGGCGACCAGCAGTTCGGTCTGTCCCGTGATATGCCATGCAAGTAGATATCCACGTGCACAGTAGAGAGTGCTTCCACCCATGCTCCATAGTGATGAGAAGTCCCGAAATAATGATGTCTTGTCTACCTACCTACCCAACCTAGAGCAGAAGTGGGCGGAGCTTGGTACCGCGTGCACCTTCTGGGGAAGGCTGGGAATACCTTCCGCCAGCACCTTTTTGGTTTTTCTTTCTTGCTTGACCCTAATTGTAGCGTCCTATACCGCAGTATCACTATACTCTATCCCTCCTCTCTCTCCTCACCTCTCAGGCGTCCGCGCACTATATCTTCCAGAAAACTGCCGTCGCCGACCCCCAATACGGCGTCTACGAGCACATCCGCAAGAACACCAGCCGCAACTCCCCCGTCACGGATCTTTCGTCAGGAGACCTCCGCTGCAACGAGGGCGATTTCACCTTTACTCCAGATGTGTAAGTTTCTCTCTGTACTTCAAGCCCTCCTCCATTTTTCACGCTCCCCTCCAGTCTTTTTGTCTCCAAGCATGCGAGATACAAAAATGAAAAACGTGAAGAATGAAAACGGATTTGTTCTAACAAGGGCGAAAACAACAGCGCCGTATACCACCAAGGCCCCGTCTCGGTATTCATGTCTAAGGCCCCCGAATCGGTCCACGACTGCGACGGCAGCGGCGAGTGGTTTAAGATCCATGATGTTAGCCCGACTTTCTCGGGCAGCTCCGCTAGCTAGGATATGAGCGGTATGGTATCCTTGTTGCTCCCCGCCCTCCACTCGCTCTCTCACTCATTCTCTCTTAAACTGCAAAAACGCAACTAGGATCCCTTCCCTGACGACATGAGCATCTCCAACGACTGTGCTTTTACAGACTCCTACACAGCGACCATCCCGTCGTGCATTGCATCCGGCGGGTTTGACGAAAGGATCTGGACCATATCGTTTTGAGTATGTATGTCGGAAGTCATAGCGAGAAAGTCGCTCCTTGTTTCTGCGGACTAGGTTTGCAGGTCTGTTTTTAGGGGATATGGGCGGCCGGGAGAACCATGACCAGTGGCTGCGGAGTGGCGGCAGAGACACCACTATGAGCTGGCTTAAATGTCGCGTTTATCTACAATGCCTTGGCGATGATATATCTCTGTTGAGTAATACCAATAAGATGCGCTTCCCGGAAATAGGGAGTCACTACAAAGAGTATAACTGAGGGAAAGGAAGGGTGTGGTTACGGAAGCCAGGAGAGAGCTGTGCAGCGTGTAATCGGCTGGTGGTATGTATTCTCTTTACTGGAGAGATGATCAACACATCAATGTGGATTGCACAATCGCGCGACCTGCCAGCTCATTACACGTGGTATGCTGTTCATGGTCATATATTTGGAACCTCCTTAACAGCCAAGGGCAGGCATGGATGTGGCTCAGAGGCTGTACATAGTCAACTGAATTGGAGGTTGACAGTTACTCAGCAGGGCGTTAACACGTGTTGTTGTGCTGATTTGAATTTCAGGAATCTTGGGTGAATATAAATATAGATATAAAGGATTCTGGCTGTAATACCACAGACCCGCAACTACCTCAACAAGTTCGGTAAACCCCTACGGGAACACAATCGGGTAGAACACCTGCACTATGCTCAATCTGTTTGATAGTATGCGAGCAAGCATAGGGACCCTTCGTGCTCTTCCTTCTCCTCAAAAGGTATACTTCTCTTCATTCGTTTCGGAAGACGCAATGAAGCGACCTTGTGGCCGGTCCGCGACAATAATGGCCCAAGGCTCAGCGTTTCTCAAGGCATATGGCGTGCTTCGAATATAACTACGGAGATTCCCTCCCTAATATGATGTCTCGTACTTTAAGTAATTTTTCGACGGACCAAAGAAACCGCCACGACCTTTGAGTCGGCCAAAATTCGAAAGAAAACCTCTCCGCATTACGTCAGCACGCACGAAATGCTGCTCCCCAAGAATGCATCTGTAATTTCTCTAGCAGCCCTCATAGGCTACGCGATAGCTACGTCTTCGAAATATAAATGGATCCATATCTCGAAAATCTTCATCCCCCCCCCTCCCCCCCTGTAGCCTCAACAATCTTTCACCGATGGAAGTGTATGAAGTTTTCTGATTTCCAGGTGGCCAGTCGGGAGAAATCCCGCCAATAATACTTTTCAGAGTGTCCTGAAGGCGTAATAACACTAACGACTGCAAAGTCAAGCAAAGTGGGCGGAATAATTCAACCGCTCGTGAAAGCAAGGAAAGGCGTGTCGACACGCCAGTCACGGGCCGGTAGAGCGCCTGAAATACGACGTTGGGGGGGGAAATCCCAGCAAATGAATGGGACACCGCGGCTCAAAGACCCTGGCTTGCCTAGACTGTTCATGCTTCACCAATGCATGCACCACTGCAAATTACCTTCCCGTTCCCCCACATCTGATTCAAGAAGTGACCAAACTGGAAACAACGGAATCCCCAATATGGGAAGTGCGGAACGTGGTGGGCCCGATCAAGACACGATTGCAAGAAACACTTGAGCAAAGTACCCCTGGTGTTTCTCCGCATCGATGGTGAGGGGACCAAGCTCGCTGGACTCTGCAAAGACGAGGAATTGCAAATTATCTATTGGAGAATGGGTCCTTGGCGACGTCGCGAGCACGGCTGGCAGCTTCTCATGGGCCTCCGTCATCGTCATCTGGGTTGGGATATATCAGCTCCAAAACTTGCATCTGGCCTTTTCTGTCCGAGTCATCTCTTTTTGAAGACACCTCCTGCTCGTCTCGCTCCGTGATCATCTAACTTGGCCCATCCTCTCTTCCCATTTTCAACCTCGAGTCTACATTGCACTGAACAGACACTTTCCCTTGGACATCGGCGCATTAGATTTCCCCCCTTTTCTCAATAAACATTTTTGTAATATCCACCGACCAGTGTGTTCTCCAACAGCAAAAAAAAATACCATCTTACTTCTCCAACCCCCCCCCCCCGCTAAAACCGCCACAATGAGAACGACCGCCTACACGACGCCCCTCCTCCTCTCTCTCGCGGCCGGCGCATTGGCCGTGGGTCCCGCCTCTCCTCCGGGGAAGGCCAAAGTGACAAGAGTCGACAACTTCAAGTGGACAAACCCTTTTACCTCGTCGCTCGCCGAATCCTTCTCCGCGTCGTGTTCCTCGGCGAAGACGTTCGCCGCGACCGAGTACACCCTGCACGACCTCTTCAACCCCCAGCCGAAGGGTCTTCTCAACTGGGCCGAGTCCCTCAAGCGCATCTTCACCGGAAGACCGTTCCCTGGAGACTGGGAGGGGAAAGATCCTCATCAGTACGGCAGACATCTTCTCAAGATGAAGTATAGCGATGTGCCCATTGCTGTGCGCGAGTGGATCGAGAACGAGGAGATGAATGCCGGGGAGGGCAAGGGCTTGTTTGCGGTGTACCCCAAGCAGGACTCTGCGTCTCATAGGATCAATGAGCCGGTTGCGTTTAAGGAGGGTGAGATTGATCGTGCTGGGGATGAGGGCAAGGTCGCCATATTTGCTCCCGGGGCTGTTTACGATATTCTTCCCCTCTGGGTTGCAGAGGATAGTGATTGCCAAGGTAAGTGAATTTTTTTATATTGTAAAGATGTCCGCACATCAAGCTGCAGGCCTTTAAGAGTTGGTGCGCATAAGATACCTAACTATAAATTCCTTCTGACAGATACCCTCTTGGATCTCTCCAAGTACACCCAGGGGGCAGCAGATGGCGCTGTTGTCTCGTGGACGACCGACCACACCGATCCTGACATGAGGAGCAACAAGAGGGACATGGTGTTCACAATCAAGGCCGAGGTTCTTGAGGCTAAGCCTGCAGCTGGGAAGTCTGTAGCAGAGGAGGCCAAGGAGGAAACCTCCGAAACAGCTGCTGAAGGTAAGGCCGTCGAGGAGACTGCTGAAGCTAAAGATGAGTTGTAAGCTTTGAGCATGAAAAAGGCGACTGTATAAGAGCTGAAGCATTGTACTTGGAAGCTTAGGATATACCACTGAGTAAATAGTTGATAGGAGTTCAGCGGCGTTTGCCGGGATGGAATTTAAATGACATTGAAGACAACGTGCTCGAAACTCGTTCATGCCAATTCATGAATTATTAGTGCAAGCCCCTTGAGGTATCTAGGGGACCATATGAGACTAGTGACCCACAGCAAGATAAGAGATTGTCCGGTATCCATTCTTCATTGCCAATAGCTCAGGTGGCTTCAAGATTAGCTCATGTCAAATAGTGTATCTTGGTACACGTCACCTTATCATGCTAGTATACACGTGATGGACTATCGGGAGGAATTGGCTTTGACAGCTGGTGACCTCTAACACGAGGCCGCCAGTAGGTGTAACCAAATTGTGGGACGTATCACACATTAAATCGAGATTTACTTGATGCCGAAAAACATGATTAGATAAAGGGATATACATCAAGGACCTTTTTTCGGGGTTTAGAGATCTATCCATGAATTCTATCTCGCGAATTACCAATACCATCTTAACGCAACGTTGAGACATCTGCTCCACCACTTTTGGAGTCAATCTAGCCTAAAACCCAAAATAGAATCAGATAATCCTACAGAAAATAAGCGTAAAGTCTCATCACAGATGTGGCTGCTCGGTGAGCCCCTATCTCGGTGGCAACACGCCAAAGCTGCGCTCACCTAGAGTTGTATAAATATTTCTTGCCAACTACCTCCTTCAACGACCTGCTGTCATTCCTGCTTCTTTTCTGCTGCTCCAGCTTTCTCATCCATCGATCCTTTGGCCATCCTCTATGTCAACTCGCTCACACACTCTCTCTTATTGCTAGGTTCCCAAGGCACACCTACCAACGATCAATCATTACGAACAGCACAATCACGTACGCTCCTGCCAGAAAAGAATTACATCAATATTTTCAGATCATCAAAAATGAAATTCTCTACCCTCTTCATCGTCGCCATCACCGGCGCTTTCACACTCCCTCTTCCCGAGGATACCGACCCGACAACCGCCCAGGTCGCCCACGAGTCCACTAATCTGCCCACCGTTTATGTGACGGAAACCAGTAACTCCGATATCGACGTCGCCGCCGACTCCATGGTGGAAGGGACGCTCGAGGTCGTTCCCACCACTGCCGCCACCGACGACGACGACGACACTGTCTCCTCTTCTTCGTCGGATGGCGGTGAAAGAGCGGAAGCCGAAGATCCAACCACGACCGCCAACCCCGAAATGATCACCGTCCCCGACCCAAGCAACGGAAGTTCAGCCGACGGCTTGGATTTCTCGAGGGAGGACGGAAACAGCGGGGCCAATAGCACCACACTGCCTGATACTTCCACTCTGTCCACTGCTTTTGTGGTCGAGCCCACAGGAGAGGAAAGGACACCCACCAGTCATGCTGCAGAGAAGTTGACGTTCTCCGAGTATGCTTTTCGTGCTATTTTCGGAGTTGTTTTCTGGGACTTGCTTCTTTTCATCTCTATGTAACAGAGTGAAAAGGATCAACTTTTTGGGCCGGGCTGGATATCTTTCGCCTCCCCCACCCTCCAATGCCATGACTTTGTGATTTTATGAGATCACGAAGGCCCAGCGTGCGATGGTTGGGGCATCATGGAAATTTTGCTTCTTGGCCCTTCTCTCACCCACTCGATATCTCTGTTCTTTTACCCTCTTGACGAGTTTTTCCGGGGGGGGGGGGGAACCGAGGTCAACGTGTTGGAGAAGGGATAGGGTGGTATACAGCATAGGTTTCTAGTATTGTTGCTTTGTCTTTATAATCTTACTAGATAAAATGCTACGATACAGATATGTTTGGCATGGCTCATCTTGAGCGGGTGTAGTATTTCACCGTGCTTTTGATTATGCGATTTTTCTTTTCGTAGTCTGACGTTGTGTGAAACTTCTATGCTGCAGATAGATCCTGATTTCATTAACTAGGCACCATATTCATACATTCCTTGAAGATACTATATGACGAGATGTGCCAAACTGGCTACGAAAAAAGGCAAGTCTCGACCAAGTAAACGGTGACAATCAATACCATCTTTCCACAACTGTACCCACATCTAGTAACGGGCTATTCACACTTAAAACCGCCCTTGGCTATATATACTTTCCTCCAGCGACGATGTTCCGAATTAAATCCCCCGTGGGTGAATGAATTCAGGTGACCGACCTCTACCCAAACAACAGAGAAAGCGCCCTTACTCCAAGACAATGAGACCATCGCGATGGCCAAAGAGACCCTGTTGGAAATCTGCATTAATATTTCCCTCCTTATTTTGCAAGTAAAAGCGATGCAATGGACGGGGCAACACGTTGGTAAATGAAACCTGTAACTTACCGAGACCTTGGCCAAGAACTGCGTCCACCTCAACACAGCCATCGTACAGCTGAGGATAGAAAGCGCAATGATGAAGAAAATGACGACAACTAATCCCAGAATAGAACCTCCTCCATTGTTTCCATTGCCGTTGTCGTCCCCAGGCTTGGGGGTAGGATTCTCGTCGCCATCGTGGTCTCCGTCGTCCTCGCCATCGTCGCCTTCAACTGCCTCGTAGCCTCCAATATCAACATCCTCAAGCCCAACCTCAAACCCCAAATCAACCATTTCCTTCTTCCCCATCCCAGGCTCCTCCTCCTCCTCCTCCTCTTCCTCCTCCCTAAGCTCGGGACACCAGAAGCCAACACTCCCGAACATATCCCGCGACAGACAATACTCTTTCGGCGCCACCAGAACAATCTCTTTCCCAGACACAGAAATGTACGGCCCCCCCTCGCAATCCTCGTTGCCGAGCTCGTAGAAAGCTAGGTCTGCGGGGCTTCCGTCGGGGCAGAGGGCTGGCGACATGATGGCGAAGGAGGAGATGAGGCTTTTTTGCGCGGCAGGAGACGAGGACGAGACCTGGAAGCACTGTTCGTTGGGACGGAGAACGAAGGGGCCCGGTGGGGAGAGGCTGTGCACGTAGGTCTTCAGGTACGACGAATACCATGCCCTTTCTGGGGTCGTTTCCCGTAGTTGGCAGAATTCTGAGGAGGTGTATGCCTGGATGGTGCCAGGTGGGATTGTGGAGTCCGGCTCCGTGGTGTCATCGTTCGCGAGGGGGAACTCGGAGGTGGATTCAGGGATGGCTGATGAGACGGCCGTGGTGGCGAGGCCGAGGCCGAGGACGAGGGTTGTTGGGAGGAACATAATTGAAGGAGTGGGAATTTTGGTGAGTTTTTTTTTTTTCAGTGAATAGTTTTCGAGGTAGTCTTCAAACAGAGAGAGACCTTGGGGTAGCGACAGAGTGTACTTTACTCTATCAGTGAGAAGTGAGAGAATATAAAGGACGCCGAGGACGAAAGTCCAAAAGACAGAAGGTTGGTAATGAGCGTACATGTAGAAATAGGGACCCGAACAACCCTGCCACTAAACTGATATCTAGACCGCCAGGGCTGCGCAGCGAGCTCGTGTTCAGATACAAAATTGGTCCTCAACTTTCAGTCCGAGCCTATCAAAAAATCTCCATCTTGCCAACCATTCTCCTTAATCCACACACTCAGTCTCTAAAGGCCATCCGGCATCGCCACGCCGTTTTCGGGGGTATTTCATTGGGCCTCGAGCCTTCGACGACTGGGGTTTGCTCTCATTTAGGCTATGGGAGGGCTAGGGTGTCTGTGGGAGACTTTCAAAAATCCTTCAGTCCTTATGCTTGCCGTATTCCGGATAACGCTGAGACTGGGCATAGCTGAGGACGCAGGCCGGTTTGACTGGGTCGTTCGTGAGGACACGTTCAGGGGAACCAGCTTTCCGGGATACGAACAGACACGCGAGAATCCTGAGATGCACTTTATGCATACCTCAAAATGTAAATACAACGTTTTCATGTAGGACTCTGGAATCTCCACTTGTCCGCCCTATTCTAGCCCACCGTCCCATCCATTGTCACATCTTTATATCCGAATAGCATCGAAATTTATGAAATTCAAACCCATGTCGATAAAGTCTAGCCAAGCTGTAAGCTAAAGACTATGCGGTTCTATAGACCCCTTTGTAAACGCCTTATTTCCCCCTCAGTCTTGGAGCTTTACGACCCAAGGGCGGTCGGAGCATTGCCTGAATCCGCTCGCCATGCCGCTTTCCCGCGCGCTGCCTCCAAACCTTTTCTATAGTATCTTGCCGCCCTCTTCTATAGCTCCTCGTGTACGATAGGCTTTTCCGGCCTACCACTATCCTTGTGCAAATCAACCCCTATCTTTCCCTTCCATTTCTGCCAGATAGCCCAGAAATCCTTCTCCATGCCGCTCTCCATCTGGTCAGGAAGCACCACAATGTATTCGACGTACAGGTTCCCGAATTCTGTCTGGTGGTATACGCTGTCGCCGTCCTCGTGGAACTTGGGCATACCTTCGCCCTCCACCGTCTCGATATGTCCTGGTTGAACAACCTGGCCGCGCTCCCGTACTAGGGAAACTATGCGGCCGTCCAAGTGGGTCAGATTACGCGACCAGTCGCCCATCCATGCCTCCCGCAGAGATAATACCTCGGTCCAGTACAAGTCGTTGTCTTTTCTCCTGAAGAACACCCCGTCCAGCCTGTCCGGGTTCTCTTCGGGGCTTGGCTCCTTCTCGACCAAATTGACAATCAGATCGCCGGCAACGTAGTCAGGGCTAGCGTCCGCTTCATTCTCGTACGCTAGCCTGGTTCCTGGCAGCGCGCCTCTCGCAATCGTCAGAGGTACCGTCGTAGCCTTCCGAATAACCTTTGCGCCGTTGCACACTGAACACTTGTGCTTAATGACCTGTCCCCTACCCCCACAGACGTCGCACTGTGTCTGGATCTGCTGGAACATTCCCGGAGCAAGCTGGTGCTTGACGATCTTCATTCCCCTGCCGTTACAGCTCGTGCAGACGTCCACCTTGCCGTCCGCAGAGCCGCTTCCCTCACACTTCTCGCATATGTGTTGCTTTTCCCACTGGAACTCAGTCGTCTTGCCATTGTAAAAGTCTCGCAGAGAGATTGCTACCCTAACCTCGACGTTGGGACCTTTCCTCTGTCCGCCGCCAAAGTGACCACCGCCGCCGAAGAAGGAGTTGAACAGGTCGAATGGATCGTGGTGGTGGTGTCCCCCTCCTCCTTGCTTGTGCTTTTGTACCCCGTCGTAGCCGTACCTGTCGTATACTTTGCGGGTCTCCGCGTCCGAGAGGATGTCGTAGGCTTCTGACACCTCGACGAACTTGTCGTGGGCGGTTGTGTCGCCGGGATTCTTGTCGGGGTGGTACTTTTTACTTAGTTGTCGGTATGCCGACTTGAGTTCCTTCTCCGAAGCCGACTTGGAGACACCGAGGACCTACCAGGGAGAAGGTGTTAGCTTCTGGTAAGCATTGCGACAAGGAGGATATAGGAAAGGCTAGTGGTATACATTGTAATACTCTGGGACGCATAGCACGATCTGCACCAGAGCGACGAGTAGTAATGCTGCCCCACGAAACCACATGTTTGTGGTGGTGGTGGCCGTGGCCGTCCGAGAGTATGGCGACTATATCGTGGACCCTTTTGGGTGTTGAGTCTAGTGATTTTCTCCTGCGACAGAACAAGCGACACGTCAAAGTTGGAAGAGGAGCAAGGAACAAAACCGCCAGCAAAACATTCAGGACTAATGAGAAAAGAGTGACGAGGAGGAAACGTGGGAATAATTGGAGAGGAAAAATACAAATAAGGGTCCTCAAGTGGTGGATAGTAGACTTTGCACCAAAGTTATAGGCAGCGTTTGGCATTGATAATGCCAAAAGATACCAGCGTGTTAACATTCTCGTCGCAACATCCCGCCGCCCAGAATCCAACCATGCATAGCATCAATCAATTATCTTTGAGCTAGCGCAGCCACTCGATGGCAGCGTCCTTATCGATACCAGATAAGCCACCACCGGTTGGAATGCTGCCTGCCGGAGTGTTCAACTGTACTTACACAGCAGTAATGCTGCACATCGATACATTGTCCTTGCTAGGGCAGCATTTATTAAGGCATGCCATATTTCAAATATAATCCAAAAGGATTCAAACTGCTTACACTAATGCTTCAACTGATGCTCCCAATGGTGCTTTCAATAATGCTTCCACCCACTTGTGCGAGCGGCGGCGTGTTTGACTTTTGCCTGCCGGAGGCGAAGGCTAGCGCCTGGCTTGGCCCGTTTACATAAGCATTTTTTTTTTTGACTACTCGAGCAAGTCTTCGACTTGTGATTGACACTACAACCCTCCTAACGTCCACCCTCCCATGCCTCCACAAGCAAGCAAGCAGTCATGTCCTCTAAACGATACGCCTTCGTTCCTATGGACGATGGTCCCGCCCCAGAGGCCGCCCCAAAGTCTAAAAGCAAAAGCGAAAGCCGGAGGCACCGCTCAGGATCCCTGCGACGGCACAAGCCTAATAAATACCGAAGGCGCGACGAAAGACGTGACGACGATGATCAATGGGGCGACGAGGAGGTTTCTTCTGCCGAGGAAGAAGAGGAAGAACCTGCGCGTAAGCCCAAGCGAAGAAAGCTAAGCCTCGAACCCGACGATGGGGATCTCCCTCCCGAAGTCCGCGACGAACTAGAAAGCAAGGCCGCCAACGAATTTGCATTACGAATGCGCGAGAAGGATTCCCGAACTTCCAAACGTGATGACGATGACTCGGCCATGCGCCGGCGGCGGAGGGAAGAGGAGGAGCGCCGCCAGGCCCTCCCAGACATCAGGGAGAAGTCGCGTCAGGAATATCTCCAGAAGCGCAAAACGGAGAAGCTGGCGCTGTTCAGAAAACAAATCAATGAGGAACAAGCCGAGATCAGGAGCGGCACCAAGCTCTCGAGGGCCGAGAGGGCAGAGTTCGCCGAAAATCTCGAGAAGCTCCGGCTCATGGAGGAACGGGAGCGATTGGACGATCATCGCGAGGGCTACTACATTCCCGAGACACACGCGAAGGAGGATGCCCTAAACGAGAGATACGTGGAGAAAGACGAGTATGGCCGCGAAAAGCACGTCACGGAACACGACCGATGGGAGCAGGAACAAGCCGCCAAGGTGCAGAGCCAGATCAAGAGGGATGGGAGAACAAATCAAAAGGAATACGATTTCTTGATGGACGAAGACCAGTGGGTAAACTGGAAGCAGGACGCCAGGGTTGATGGCACCGTGGAAGACCCGAAAAAGGATTTCTTGAACGCACAAATCGATGCGGAAGAGAAGAAACACCTATCCATCCAAGAGACGAGAAAGAGTCTGCCCATATATAAACACCGCGAGGGCCTGTTGGATGCCATCGAGAAATTCCAGGTTCTCATCATCGTTGGCGAGACGGGCAGTGGGAAAACGACCCAGTTGCCACAGTACTTACACGAAGCAGGGTACACGAAGGATGGCATGAAGGTGGGATGTACGCAACCTCGAAGGGTGGCAGCCATGAGCGTGGCAGCTCGCGTGGCTGACGAGATGGGCGTCAAGATTGGCAGAGAGGTGGGATACTCGATTCGATTCGAGGATTGCACGAGCGACAAGACCATACTCAAGTACATGACAGACGGCATGCTCCTGAGAGAGCTCATGACGGATCCGGAGCTTTCGAATTACTCGGCAGTAATGATCGACGAAGCCCACGAGAGAACTGTGGCGACAGATATCTTGTTGGCACTGGTGAAGGATCTAGCTCGAGCCCGGCCGGACCTCAAACTGCTCATCTCGTCCGCCACCATGGATGCCGAGGCCTTTGCCAAGTACTTCGACGACGCACCAATATATAAAGTACCTGGGCGCAGATTCCCAGTCGACATACACTTCACCTCAAGCCCCGAGGCAAATTATCTTAGCGCTGCTATCGTCACCGTTTTCCAAATTCACATATCTCAAGGAAAGGGCGATATCCTGGTCTTCTTGACAGGCCAGGACGAGATCGAATCGGCAGAACAACGAATACAGGATGCAGCAAGGGATTTGGGGAATAGAATAAAGGAGCTCATCATATGTCCCATTTACGCAAACCTACCCTCCGACCGACAAGCCCGCATCTTTGAACCTGCGCCCGAAGGCTCCAGAAAGGTGGTCCTGGCCACCAACATTGCCGAGACTAGCTTAACCATAGATGGCATCGTCTATGTTATCGATCCCGGCTTCGTCAAGGAGAACAGTTTCAACCCGAAGACGGGCATGTCCAGCCTCACGGTTGTTCCCTGCTCTCGCGCATCAGCAGGACAGCGAGCGGGCCGCGCCGGCCGCGTCGGACCTGGAAAATGCTTCAGACTGTACACTAAATTCTCATACATGTCCGAAATGGACGAATCAACCACACCCGAGATCCAACGCACTAACCTCAACGGCACCGTTCTCCAACTCAAGGCCCTAGGTATCGATGACGTACTCAATTTCGACTACATGAATCCTCCCCCGCTGGAAACGCTCATGTCCACCGTCGAGAACCTGTACGCCCTCCAGGCCTTCAACAGCAAGGGCGCGCTGACAAAGCTCGGTCGCCAGATGGCCGAGTTCCCTATGGAGCCTGCCATGGCGAAGGCAGTCATCGCGTCGGGCAAGGAAGGCTGCGTCGAGGAGGTGGTGTCTATCGTCGCCATGCTGGGCGAGGCGTCCGCCCTGTTCTTTAGGCCGAAAAACAAGCAGAAGGAGGCCGACTCGGCGAGGGAGAGGTTTACCGTCAAGGAAGGTGGCGACCACCTCACGCTTCTCAACATATTCATCCAGTGGATCGACTCGGGGTACTCACCGATCTGGGCGAGGGAGAACTTCCTGCAGCAGCGGTCGCTGACGCGGGCGCGCGACGTGAGGGACCAGCTCATGAAGCTTGTGGAGAGAGTCGAGATTGCGCCGTCGTCGTGCGGGGCGAGCAACTTGAGGCCCATCAAAAGGGCGCTCAGTGCGGGTTTCTTCCAGAACGCGGCGCGCATCACCCGCTCCGGGGACAGCTACAGGCCGCTGAAGAAGAACGGGACAGTTTACATACATCCTTCATCGGTCTGTTTCAATAGCCATCCCCCCGTCAAGACAGTCATCTTCCACGAGCTAGTCCTGACAACCAAGGAGTACATGCGCAGTTGCATGCCAATCGAGATACAGTGGCTCACGGAGATGGCGCCGCATCTGTACAAGAAGGATGAGATGGAGAAATATGAGGAGAGGAGGATGCCAAAGAGTAGGAGGTAATCCAATGATTGGTCTGTTTCATATTTGCGTGTAAATCCGTAGTTCCAGCGGGGGAAGGGGTCCACTATTTCGGCTAGTGCTTGGACTGATTGCAAAGTGCCGACCCCCAGCTCTTTCATTTCATTGTCCACTATGGATGCTAGTTGGTGTTTGACCTCTTGAAGGTTCGAGACACAGCCTTCATTCATGAAGATAGCAACACATGTGGTGTGGCAATCCCCATCGCATAATCATACTAATACGAAGTAGGAAAAGTATACCGGCCTGCTTTGTAAATCCGTAGTTCCAGCGAGGAAGAGCTCCGTACTATATTTGTGTAGGGTTCCCCGTGGGGTATCCGACATGAGCCAGTAGAGCGCTTGATCCTTTTGTGGTTATCACGAGAAACAGCTTTCTTATTAGAAAACAGCATCGCTAGGAGATACCCTGATACCCCCATCGCATATCACGCAGCGGGCGGCATAAGGCAGTGTAACAATCGAGACTAGGGCGTATCTCCCCTTTAGACGTCTTAGTTTGATGAAAGGACTCATAAAGTCCCCATAGGGGTGTATAGGGGTTGTGGACCATATGGCTTCATGTAGGCATGTAGGTATATTTCAATTCTCTCCTGAGCCTACTTATAAGACAGGAAAAAAAAACAAATGCTGTGAGGATATCGGGTTCCGTAAACGCCAGCCAGTTCGGCCCAGTACACCAGAGCCTAGCTTAGCCTAGCTCATATATCCATTCCAGCCGTCAATCAGTTAATCAATCAGTGCGTATATACATAGTATGTGTGGGTTGGTGTTTGTCGGCAAGGGGACTCGATACTCAAGCTCGGTCTCGACTCGACTCGTCGTGATAATTTCTTCCAATCATGAATTGACCGGGTGAATTTGAGCAAGTATAGTGGTGGCGGTTGGTGGTCGGGGTGAAACATGAGAGTTCACTTGCAAAAGACAAGAAAAAAAAGAGAATCCTAATTCCGCACAACCAACAACAAGAGCCCCAAATTATGTACCAGAAGCAAAATGCCTCCCCGAACCTCAAGAGGTTCCTCATACTCATTCCATATCACCATCCCGGCGCATCATCATCATGCCTCACGCAGATAATGGAGACTTCACCTCCCTTTCCAGCCCGGGCTCCTCGAAGTCGAAGAAGCGATAGATGATGAAGCGGGAGGCGAGTCGCTGCGATCGCTGTCCATGGACCGTTTCGGGGACGTGGAGCGCTGGAAGTAGCTGGTGGTAGCGGTTGTGGTGCTGGTGGGAGATGAGAGGTCCGGAGAGGTCTGGCGGGTCTGGCGCCAGGAGGAGTAGATTTGGGACCAGAGGTGGTGGCTCATTGTGTATGTGGGCGACATTGCGAAGAGCTATGCTATAGCAGGAGGTGCTTCAAACCAAAGAGGTGAGTTGGGTGTGACTTTTTGTTGCGTCTGTCGTTTATTTGGTGGCGGAGTTGAGATTTGCGACTGTAGTTGGTGGTGGTGAAGTGGAGATGGACTCGGTGTGGTATGTTCCGTTCCGTGTAAGTGGTAGTACAGTAGTGGAGAGGCGTTGGTGTTTCGTTTCCTGCGTTACTGGGTATTTGTATGGTATGTATTATAAAAATACGGTAGGGGAGAGAGGTTCGGGGAGTGTGGTAGAATGGAAGGGAGATTTTTTGGGTCTTTTTCTTTTCTGTATTGTGTGTATGGAAGGAGGGGAGATTGGTCCTTGTGGTGCGTATGTCTTTTCTTGGAAAGGAAAAGGGATGCGCAAGTCGGGCGACGACGGATGGTTGATATAGCTGGACTTGGAGGGAAACTGCAACAGGGGATTGGACTAGACGATGAAAGGTAAAGGGGAAGCAAGAAGAAGGAGGGTGGGAAAGCAAATTGGTTTTATTCCGTACCTCCAGCACATACCAAGTCTCCATGCTCTCCTTTGTTGAACAAGAAAACGAATGTTATATGTGGACGTGTCATGTTGTAACTTTTTTAACAAAAGTACCAGCTTCCAAAATTGCCCCAACACACACGCTGCTGGGGAGCTTTTTGCTTCATTGGGGACGAAAAAACGTAAGGCAGGGTGGAGCCTCTTAGACCGGAAGCCGTTCGAACGGAAAACAGGCCAGGTTGCACCAATCAGGAGCGAGATAATGTAATAACCACGAGAGGTTGCCTCGTCCCGGTTCGTCCACACTCGTGCTGCTCCGAAGGTGTGGCGGTGCAAAATCGTATGACGGCACTTGCTTTGGGCCGTCTGATTGGCCCCCGCCGTAGACGCATCTGGCCATTTCCCTGTACCTATTCTTTTTTGGTGGTGCTGTGCAGCCTGCCCAACCAAACCGATTAGCTCCAATCACCAATCATGATGCCTCAGTGCTGACAAGAGCTTCCTCAGCATTGCGGTCGGAATGCCGTGATTGCTGTCCGTTGAGAACTTTGAATATTTTCCGATACCTGATGGTGGGGGTGCCATGAGGGGTTTCGCATCCCTGGGCTGGGTGGACCGAGTGCCGATAGCATTGCATCTGGCATCTTGGCATCATCGGTTCGGTTCGGTCCTCGCTGCCTTGCTTTGCTGAGTCGGAAATCTCATCCTGAGTGTGCCGCTCGACACTCCAGCCACAAATCACTACTAATTCCTGACACACCGCATCGTGGGCCAATGACAAGAGCTTCAATTGTCATTGACCGACGGCCCCACACTTTTACCCATGAACCGGCACGCTGTCTCTTCGGTTGGCCACAGTCGATGGACGTTCAAGATATTATTTTTCCATACTGAGAGAAACGACTTGTTTCCTTCAAGGTCACGAGGACTTGCCAAAACAAGGCTGCGGCTGCCACACTGTTGCATCTCGTTTTTGGCATTTCTGGGAATTAAAGAATTTTGTATCAACCCACCAACCGACCTGAACCAGCCAGAATATATTGACTTCCGCATCGGCAGTTGATTTACCCGCGTAGCCCCATCGTCAGAATGTACAAAACTAATGAGAGGTGTTCAAAAAAAAAAAATTTACCGATCGCCGCCACGAGATGCAGATTTTTACCCATCAGAATAAAGGTTGATGTTTGGTGCCTCCTTTGGTTTCAGACGCTGCTTTCGAAACACTCAGTGCCAGGAACCCAGCCAACCACGCAGCCGGCCCCCCATGTAGCCTTTTTCTTTAGACCCGTGAGATTCCCTCGTGGCGATCTTCCAATCTGAGGCTGTATATACAGAAAAGTTAGGTATGGCTAGCTGTAAGTACCCACATTCCCCGAATCCTAGCGATATCTATATCTGCGCCGTCTCATCTCATCTCATCATTTCCTCCCGTCTAATGTTTAAGGGACAAGCATCTGCAGCAGCCCAAGCATCGTCAACGCTGGTATCATCAGTACACCATGCATCTCTTGCGACATCTTCTAGTGGCCGTCGACCTTCTCGGGCTTGCGGCTGAGGTGAAAGCATTAACAGACTATTCTGGCGTGGAAACCTGTCCATGGTCACAACAACGGCCATTGCTGTCGACATGCGTGGGGGATGGCCAAACCAAGCTCAATTTCAGCGGGAGCAGCAGCAGCCCGGGACAACCGCAACATAAATTCAAGGAGGACGATTGGGGGTGGATAGGACCCCACAAGTGTTTCCAGAAGTGGTGTCTCTGGAGTAATAATCAGTTCGCGGGCGGAAGGGGCATCTCGGTCATCACGCTACACGAAAACATGAACCAGGTGAAGGCGATCGGGGTGAACCTCAACAACGCAAACCCGTTGGATGCGAACGCATTTCCACCGCCGTACAATATCGACGAAGTCCCTGGGAAGGGATTGGGAGTGATAGCCAACAAGATCATATCCCGCGGCACCCAGGTCATGACGTATTCGCCCGTCCTCCTGGTCCACAAGGAATTTATCGACACGCCCACCACGCAGAAGAAGCGTCAGCTTCTCGACCTGGCCGTCCAGGTTCTCCCGGAGAATGTGCGGACGAAGTTTGAGGCGCAAATGTCCAGCGTCGGGAGTGGCGCTCACAAGATCGCCGCTATTCTCATCACCAATTCTTTTCAGATGAGCATTCCCACCAAGGATGGACACCACTACGGGAATTTTCCGGAAGTTTCGCGTTTGAACCATAATTGTCGACCGAACACGGCGTTTCACATCGACGAGAACCTTGTGCATCATGTGAATGCGGTGCAAAAGATTAAGAAAGGGGAGGAAATTAGTATTAGTTATCTCGACCCCGTCGCGCCAAGGGACGAGAGGCAGAAAAGATCGCTTGCTGCCTGGGGGTTTTCGTGCGACTGCCCGGCGTGCAGCCAGCATAATTTGCTTGTCAAGCTGTCGGATGAAAGGTTGGCCGAGATTCACGAGCTCGAGTCCAAGCTGCAGAGCTACGGGAGCGAAGGGATCACCGCCAAGATGATTGAGAGGTTGCTTAAGTTGTACAAGCAGGAGAAGCTGGAAAGTAGAGTTTTTGGGGCGTACACGCTCGCAGCGCTAAACTATAACATGCTTGGGTGGGATAGGATGGCGGTCAAGTATGCAAAGATGGCAGTTGAGGAGGGGACGATCGAGGGTGGGCCTGAGGCGCCGGATGTGGTTGCAATGAGGGTGTTGGCGGGAGATCCGAGGGGGCACTTTACTTGGAGGGGAAGGGTGGGAAAGTGAGAAAGAGGATGGGAAGGCGGATGGAGGAGATGGATGAAATGAAAATAAGTTTTCAGTCGGTATAACGCCCCAGGAGACTCATATACCAAAGTAGTAGGTAGGTGAAGATTCGGTAATGAAAGTAGTAGTATCATTTAGCGTACTCCAACTCGATCTCGGCAGATCTTCACCACCAAACTAAGTTTGAAGTTTCTTGATCATAAACTTTCACAATCCACTTTGAAGATACAGGATACCCTTGCGTATATAGTGGTCCATGCTTGCGGGCAGGGTGGCCAAACCACGTGTATGTGGATAGTATCGAAGAACTCGTTTCCGCACCGGGGTATAGTACGGGCCCACAGCGCGCGATCCTCTACTTCATTCCCCTTTGTGGTGGAAATGGTCGACAACAGGTGTCCGGATGAATAGTAGAGAAACAGCTTCGGGTGCCACTTGATAGGATCATTCCGGGCCCCTAATATTGCAAAATTAGAGCCATGAATACGCGCCATGGTTGCGCTCAAGGTCTCCTCATCCGCCGAATTCCTCGAGAGCCCGGCGCGCTTGAGATGAGGCACCCACAACCTCTTGAGCGCCGTGACCGGATTTCAGGCTCACGAAGAGTTCTCCCTTTTCCAGCCTCCGAGTTACATCAAATTACACTCCCACTGTTACCGTCATCAAGTTCCGTATTTCCTACACTGCCATCACAGTACTCCGCAAACCCATCCAGATCCATATTCTTCAGCACCGTGCTAAAGCCGTCCCCAGCGCCCGAACATGCGTCTTCCACCCGATCATCGCTAAAAGCTTCGTCTTCGTCTTCATCATCCTCTCCTAAGGGATACTCAATATGGAAAACAGGTTTCCCATCCTCAACAAAGGCGGAAAACGTCGAGCACTCGTCGTACTCCGCGCATTGCTCGTTCACCGAAAAGTGGACGTACGGTAGAACGTCTGGGATGATGTCTCCGGCGTTTTTGAGCCCGATGGACATGTCGAGCGATGTGGCTTCTGCCGAGAGGAATTGCATGAATGATACGGAGTCGGATTCGGTGAGGGAAAGACCATTTTTGTTTTGCTTTTCGGCGAGTTAGCTTGCATCCCATGAGCTACGAGGCGGGGGGGGAATGGGAGTGGGAAACGTACATAACCATCTACATTATCGGGATCCACCGCATCGCAACCTTTCTCGTAGGCCAGCTTTATCCTAGCTATCATTATTTCCCCGACATTTTCACTCGAGAGATTGAGCCATCGTTCCCCGGGCCAGCCGTCGAGCTCTAGTCCCATGTCTGATTCTTGAAACCGGGAAGAGTCGGGACGAGAGGGCTCGTAGGATCCGGCGCTGAAGTAGCATATTACTTTTTTGTCTAGGGAGTGCAAGGTGGAAATTGTGGAGGCGGGATTCGTGAACAGATCGATGTCCCAGATGTCTACGTCGGGGGATAGGGTCAGGGAGTCAGGGTTGCCAGTTGTGACATTGGGGATGGATACGGGGTCGAGGAGAACGATTTGCCAGCTTGAGTTTACGGCGGGTTGCCATTGGGTGCCGTTCGATGGGACTGGAGTTGAGGCTGGTTGTGATTCTGCTGGGTCGTCGTCGTCGTCGTTGTCGGTATTCTTTAAACCTAATCCCAGCCCGAGCCCGAGTCCAAGGCCAAGCGCAAGGACAAGAATTGTAAGACCCGAGATCAGCCAAACCCGCCGGGAGAATTTTGAGCTGGCTTGGGCTTTAGTTGTTGTTGTGTGCATGTTGACATAATGTTGCGATGTGTTGCCCATGCGCCCTATGTTCACGACGAGTCTTCAAAACCCAACTAAAGTTTAGACGGAGCGATCGTGCTATCAAAAGATGAAATAGACGTGGCGTTTGCTTCAAGTAATTAGACTTTGAGACGAAGCTTATTTATTATTTAGTTTGAGCTTAGGGCCCCTCTCCCTCCCGCTGGATACGAGCAGGATTTGTTCTAGACGCAGTGGCTGCGCCTCGCTGCATCCCCAACCCACGATGTGACAGCAAGGCCTTCGAGGCGCGAGAAGGTGTCTACTAAAATAATGCATACGCCCCCCGGACACTTATTCCTTTCTATATCCCAGAATGTACCCAGCGGTTCGAACCAGAAAACACCAACAACCCAGAAGGCCAGTCGCCCAATTTCCAGATGCCAGTCCAAACCCAAATAACGCGCAGGGTTTCCCCTTGTAATGTGGCACCATAATCAACATCACCGCAACACCACCTTGGCAATCTCGCAAATATGTTCCTCGTCCGTCCCGCAACAACCGCCCAAAACCCTCAAACTAGGCAACAACCCCATCAACTCCCTATACAAGCTTCCCAGTTCCCTGGGGTCCCCTCTGTCCAGATCCTCGCACTCGTCGAGCTCGTCGTGGCTCTTCTCGCTCGCGTTCGCACGCACCTCCCATATTCTCCCCTTCACCCAAAGCTCATCCTCGGGGAGCTCTTTCAGCATGGCGATGAAATGCGTGGGGTGCGCGCAGTTGATGCCGTAGTATGCAGCATAGGAAGAGGTGTGCCTGTCGACGGCCTCGATGAATTGCGCAAGGGTCGACCCGTCCCGGAGCCGTCCGTTGGTTTCCAGCGTGGGAGATACCCAGATGGGAAGGCGGTGTTCTTTGGCCAGCAGCACTGCCGCGACAGCTTCGGGGAGCAGGGACACCGTCATGACGGAGACGAGGTCCACGCCCGAGGTTGCGAAGGCATCTACTTGTGGTCTGTAGCTTGCGAGAGCTGCATCCAGCTGCCGGGTAAAATCGTCCCTTTCCTCCGTGGCAGAAGTGGTCTTGTAAGCATCCCCCAAGGGCCCCAGGCACCCACTAATCACCACCTTCGTATCTTCCGTCTCGTACTCTTTCCTCAACTCCTTGAGCATATCCACGGCCCTGGAGCTCGTCTCCCCGACTTTCGAGTCCGGGTACCCGAGCTTGCGGATCCAGGGTAGGGAAGAACGCCAAGTGGACGATTCGAGCACGATGCCTGTTTTGTGTTGGACAGCGAGCTTGATGTATTCCGCGTAGCAGTCGGACATTGTTTTGTACGATGCCGGGTCGTCGAGGAGGGGGAAGGAGGCGAAGAGCGGGAGGGAGAGGCCTTTTTTGAAGAGGAGGGTTGTTTCCAATCCGCCGTCGGCGAGGAAGGGGCGGGCAGATGTCGTAAAAGGGAGGGGGGCTAGGGAGGCCATAGTTGTAGCTATCGTTATGGTGTGGGTCGTAGGCCTTGAACAAATTGCGACATGAGTATGAGACTGGGTGATTTGGATGGTAGAGGGACTATATGAGCTCTATTTGCTGGATATATCCAGCATTCCTCTCAACCTCTGGCGTCGCATCGTGGACATGACCCCAGCTTTATATCCTATGGGTCGATGGATGCTCCGTACTCTGTGCAATTTTCGCCGAGACAGGTCCACACACAGCCGCGCTTCTGTCTCCAGCCGCATGGCGCCTATAAGCAGCCACTTCTGACCATGGCGCGCGCTAGCGACTCTACAAATATCTCAGCCTATGCCTTTGCCGGTGCGAAATTGAGACACCCTTGTCCGGATTTCACTTCGCGGGGTGGCGTGAATAGTATACTTGACATACCGACCGGCTCTTTGGGGAAGGCGACCCGCAGAGGCTGTCACGAGGCTTCATGTTGTGGTGAATAATACCATGCTTGGATGTTGGTTGGGGATATCATTGCGACGGCGAGTCTTTCTGGGCATGACGATCTTGCAACCAACAAAGTTTAGGATGTTATAGTGCTGATGAATACGAGACAATTTCATATTTAGAAACCATGATTACAATGGCCTTTGACTCGCCTAACGGTTGTCCTCGACCTTGGTCGCTAGTCCTGGTATTCTTCCTGAAGAGACTCGGAGCTAATCTCTGTCCCATATCAAATTCCTCCGCCTGAACAACCACCCCGGCCGCTCATCGGGGCCATACATCGAACATCTAGAGGCGCGTGTAGCAAAGGAAAGCGAAATTAGTACAGCATCGCCGTAAAATAATGAGATACATGTTTGTACCTTTGAAAACAGCTTTTGGATACTCCTCGGCAGCCTGCTGGAGGGCATCTACAGCGGCTTGCCCCTTGCCCAACTCGCCTCCCCTGGCATCCGCGGGAACAAACCGTTGACCTATTTCATGCACCATTCGGGAGAAGGTCTCCTTCGGAAAGTCGAGTTCCTTGCTGGTTGCCTTGTCGTTGCTGTCGCTGTTGTTATTCTCAGTAGACACTATACGGACCCATGTTGCTGTACGCTATGGTAAACCGAGTCTTAATGCTCGACTATCACTCGGGGAAATAGCCATATATTCAAGATAGCAGGTCAAATATCATTGGGAAACGTCGGTGATGCCCCATATATGCATGGAATGTTGCTGTATCGAGGTAACCCAGATCCTATATTCTTCAAGTACTCCCAACTCATGCTCGGGAACCGTGCCACCCAGTCCACCATGACTTTAGAATTCACCGAGGAAACAAGATGTTGTCCAAATATTACGGTAGTTGGCTCCGAATTACGGGCGCCCAAGAAATTGGTATTACGAAAAACACCCCAACCTCCAAATTCCCCAAGGGGGTCGGGTTCGCTTTCCCGGCAGAGTAGCAGAAAAGGAAAAAGAAAGGGTGGAAAAAATCATGCCTTCTTTAACGACCGTCACTGTCGACGATCTCGTACTTCCAGTCGCGCTCGTCCGCAAGCGTTTCGTTGGGGAGTGGCTTGTGGATCCTGACCAGCCAGAGGAAGTAATCCTCGAGGGCAAGAAGGTTGAGCAGGAACTCATTTCCATACCAGGCCATGCAGCACACGCAGGCACCTGCAATGGCATCAATGACGAAGTGGTTTGCGGTTGACACGATGGCGGCAAGGATCATCGAGGGGTAGGTTAGACCGAGGGCGATAATCCCGACGCGCTTAAGGCTCAGGCCTCGGGAGCCCTGGATGGGAAGAGTAGCGATTGTAAGGCCGATAAGAAATGAGTAGCCAAAGTGAAGAGATGGCATAGCAGCTAGAGGAGCGAGCGCGGGGTTAGCTTATTGTTGCCTTTCGATTGCACAAGAATGAGGCGGGAATTCATCATGGATTAGCTGCAGTGACGATGACTGCTGACTCGGCCCTCGGGCAAGGGAAATTGTGAGAAGCGCCGCAGGCAGGTGGAGATAGGGCGAATCATGGATGGGTCAAAAGGCAAAGGAAAGTTGAAGTGGATCCATAATTGTGTTACGTGGCGGCCCATGGTGTTACGGCCCATAAATAGCGCTTCGAAACAATAACCGAGTACAGACAAATCATGCAGCTGGGCAGAAATGAAGAAGATAAAGAAATGAGGGAGATCCAAGATCACATACCATACTGGTTGCAGAACTTGTTGGTGGTCCAGACACTGCTCTCGCCCTCGGTGCCGTGGACTGTGTCAACAAATCCGTAGCCCTTGGCTTCCTCGGCGTACTCGCCGTCGTAGTTGGGGTCTGATAGCAGGCGCGGGGGCATGCAGGGCCAGAGGGTAAAAATAACAAAAGCAATCAGGTTGCACATGGCCATGGTGCGACGACGGGCCTCGTACACATGAGGGCCGAAGCGGCGGCGGGAAAGCGACGAGGACGTGAACGGGCTCGAGCTGCGGTCGGGGCTAGTATTTCCAGATGACGGGGTCGAGGCACCGCTGGTTCCGCGATATTTGGTGGTGGTGATGTAGTAGAGAATGATGAGGAAGGCGATCGTTCCGGGAATGTGGACGAAGCTGTAAAGGCGGTTCGTCCAGTGCATAAGGGTCGGGTGTCCGAGGAACCACTTCTGAACACCGAGCTCGAAGAAGAGGTGCAGCTTCTTCTCGAGATGGATGAGCTGGAGAGCATGTTCGCGGGCTATGTCGACCGTGTCCTTAACCATTGTGAGGGCAGTAATCGCCCTTCCAATCTGGTAAACCTGTGTTGCATGACAAGGTATTAGCAAGTTGTCCCAGTTGATCATGAAGCAGAGGTGGCCATAAGAGCCCAAAACCTACCCAGTAAATCAAAGCCCAGTACCAAGCCTCGACGAGGAAGGGGAACTGTCGCAGCAGGCGGCTCAGGAAGCGGTCCTCAAAGACTCTTGTGTTTGGTGTAGTGACGGTACGTTTCCATCCCCAGAGGCGCAGAGTCCTCCTACGCCAGCGCTCCGATCCGTCTTCTCCACCGCTGAGGGTAGATGTCGAGCTCCATCCTCCGAGAGCAGCCCCGGACGTCTTAGTTCCAGACGGGCTTGATCTACCGGATTCAGTATCATCGTACGAGTCGGATCGCTTCCTTGGCCTGCGGTCGATGGTACTGGGTTTAGTCGACAGCGAGAAGAACTTGTCCCGGTTGACGATAGTGCCCGTCGCGAGCAAGCTGACCACGATAAGGGGTTCTAGAAATGCGCCGACGCCCATGGTTGCAATTAATCACCGAGCAGGCGTGTGTTGTTTTATTTGTGATGCTGAAAGTCGGACCTGGTGGTTGACGTTGAAGTACGACAAACCGTCGGGATCGTTCCGGGATGGGCGTTTTCTAGATAATGCTAAACAGCGTGGCTGGAACAAAGATGAGGGGAGAACAGGGCCCTAGAACAAGTTCGTTGGATGGACAGCCGCCGCGTGGTTTTGGGGAAGGAGGGTGAGAAAAAAAGATGTTGGGAACACCTCTACATAGACAAGACAAGACAATTGACCGACCGAGATTGACAACACTGAAACAGCTGGGGATTCAGGCCTGGGGAAAAGGAGGGTGGGCAATCAAGAGGGTTTTAAAACCAGTCCAAGAGCTGGATGGATACCTACTGAGAAAAGAACTAGGGGGAATGAGCTTATGCGGGTCCAAGCCATTTTTTGTGCACTCGTTGTTGCTAGGCTTGTCCATGCGTGCTTGATGAATATGGACGATATTATTTACCGCACATACGCCGTAAACCAATCCTAAAGAGGTAATTAGCACCCCCCATGTACTAGTCATCAGCGTGCTTTATGCCTTGCACCGCGGTTCACAAGTATGCACTAATCCACTCGGGATTTCCGTCCTGGGGTTTTTCACCCCGAGAATAGCATAGCAGTGAGATGTGTCACGTGCACTGTTCCGAGGGTGAGGCAGTGCATACTGTGTATGCATCTGTGCAGCCGTCGCCGCTACTTTGAATTGTATTTGCAACTGTTCCCCAAACATTGCGAAGAGGGTCAAATGAAGCTGAAGCCAGCCGTACAGCAATGGAAAGGTGGGTAAAGGCCACAACGATTATTCAGTGGGTGGTTGTGTCGGGGGGTGGCTGTTCTTTTCTTCTTTATTACTGCCTTGTACTGCTTTTCTCGGGTCTTTGGGGCACGCGCCATGCTGGAGCCTAGGACAAGATGACAGCCATTCCATTAGGAATGGGCCGGGCCAATCGACTGGCGTATTGGAATTTGAGCCCATGGCCGCCGTGTCGCGTACTTTCCCACATCGGCTTGGAAGGCGCAGCCAAGACCTTCTGTCCACGGCTGCCACGGATGGGCCCCGCAAACCAAAAGGGCTGGAGCCACAATGATGATATCATTCTTAGATGGCACTTTTCCCCTTTTGGATGCAGCTAAGGTCCCGAGTCTTGCATTCGTCAAGGCGACTACCATCCCTGTCATTTTATTCATTTCCTTACCATTATCATTTTTTTTTCATTTCGCAATCCGCAATACCTCAGCTGCGGTTTGCCTTATTTCTATGGCGACGTCGAGAGCACGAGACCTAGCACCTGGCACCTGGCACCTGACTGCTGACTGCTGACATGTTACAGGTATCACCAACTTAAAGCAGCGTTTCGTTCCCGAGCTCGCCAACTCACTGGTGGATGCCTACATACCTCGCTACTGCATGTGGACTGTCATAAACTCCTCTCTCTTGGGTATCCCAACTCGCTGGGAGCCCTGCGGCTGCGCTGCACGACTAGGTGTCTGGCCAGCTGCGGAGATTTGAATCAGTTCAAGCTCATCACCCCCGTCGGCGGACTGCTTTTTCACAATGCTTGTCCAGCATAAATCATCCGATTGTCAGCAAACTCTCGGACTGGTCCTAATTTGCCATGATTTTGTATTGGCCATTTAACGCCTGAAATATTTTCCCTCTTTATACGTACTAGCCTTTCTTCTTTTCCTCTTCTTTTTTTTTGGTGGGGGGGGAGGCTTTCAAGTTGTTCTTTAGTCGGGCGTCGGCCTCTCGTGCATCCCGAAAGAGGTATGTCACCGCCGAGTGGCAAGCGTTTTAATGTCCCGACGGCCAAATGTCCATTACAGGCTTCCCGGCAGATCCGATCTTTCCGAATTAGCGGGGGGGCACTGTCACTGCTACCAAATTTCCTTTTTATTTTCTCGATTTGGGTCTATGTTTTCTTTTTCTTTGACATGTCCCCGACAGTCGCCGCTGGTCCCCTGTCGAGGTCTCGCTTTATTCGCCCAAGCGTGAACATGGTATAAGGAGGATACAGCACCAGTTTTGGCCGCTCGACCCGGTCCAGGCTCGGGTTCCTCGTGTATCCTTCTGATACCCATACCCCCCTCCTCCTTTAGCATTTTTGTCTCTGCGCCCCATCGTCAAACTGTCAGCTTGTCATCGGCGACGTTTCTTATTTGCTTATTCGGCAGCCCGTTTCAATTTTTCCTTCTTTAACCTCTTTTGACCACCATTCAGGAGAGGACTTGTTACATGCTACTTCGCCGAGCCAACGTACGTCGGGACTCTCCCGGGAAGCTCTTACACTTTTGCACATATTTAGCGAGGAGGGAGAAGTCCGACGGATCCGGGATACTGTAGAAATAGGGGACTGCCATGGATTAGCATGTCCCGGTAGCATATGTCGAGTTATGCTTAAATCGAGCCGGCGCTTCAGACCCAGTCTTCTCATGATAATCCGTGTGGTGAACACAAGCAACCGATTCTGGGACTGGCAGCTCTCGCGGCGACCGCCACAGCCTCGCAAGGAGACATGTTACATTTTAGGAACGAGGTGACCTTGGCATCGAGACTCTGGTCCAGTACCCTTGGAGCTCCTGGTATCTGTAGGGCTGAACAAGGCAAGCCGTGCAAGTGAATTACGCATGTCAATCATGTAGGCAATGCTTTACACATTTAACATAAGAGACAATTTGTTGCTACTTGGCTGGGTTGGTTAAACCGACTACTTCACAGTACGTGAATGTCGCTTAATTTGCTTCGCCCGTTAATTCCAGTCTGAAATATATCGTGGCGTGTAAAGACGGCTGTAGTATCTGTATACGGGTCTCCTCCCCAGAGACATGACTACAATACACCCTGTGAGTTGGAACCACTCCGTCCAATGAAACACTATATAACAAAGCCTGATGTTGGGAGATACCCTGGAGATTATGCCACCGGCCATGTCTCCAATGAGACGAGATGTGCGTTTATATCTCTTGAAGTACCATCTCATAGTCTACTTGCGCTTAGTACATGCGTTGCTCTAAGGCCTATAAGTCTGTAGTAGTGCTAGCAGTGTTTGGACACTTCTCACAGTGCGCGTTAAATATTATTATAGGTAGTGGGTAGCGATCTGCAGATTCTTGAAACAGGTGACGCTCTCACTTGACCTGGCCCCATTCGTTCATGGCTCGTGCCCTGGAAACCACTTAGGGATTTCTCTCTCTGCATGGGTTACTCCCTTCCATTGTGGGGATACAGGAGACTCAAACCATGAATTATATATGTTTATCGGGATTGTTTGTTGCAACTAGGGATTGATACTAACTATAGGATACAAACATGATATAACCCACTAGACATGTATACATGTTACTGGTAAGAGTACCTGAAATATCCACCTATTTTACCTAACTACATTAAGAATAATATTGGAGATGGCGGTTGGTTGGGTCGAGTAAGCTCGAGGCGGGCTCACCGGAGCGGCAATAAATACATGAATATACCGTAGGAGAAAAGGGTGTCTTTTCCGACTGGGAAATCCGAGCCCATGCATATGTTGGTAGAGAGGCCTAGCAAGCAATCAAGCTGCCCCTTGTTTACTATCTAGGCAGGTACATACGCGAGCGGAGGATTGATGCTCACCCGCAGCCACTTGACCTTTGGGGGCTTGAGAAGGTAGTAAACAAAAACGCAAATTGCCCAGCCCAGGCATCTGAACATGGCGAGAGGTTGTGTGTGACGGTGGGGAAAACGGGAGGAAATATGGCAGTAGATGGTGTAGTTGGTGTGTAGATACGTATTGCCACAGGGTAAGATCAGTGAATCTTGTACATCCATACGCACGTGCGGCATAGACGTAAGTGAGAGGTTGATATTCGCATACTGTCAGTTTTGCCACGGTGAGCGTATGTCTCACCGTAGGTTTCATAGTCTGACGAATAACGATGGGCCTTACTTGCGATGAAGAGTCTATATAACCTGTGGGTGGAAAGCAACATGTCATCCTCGTAGCTGGTTTATTATCGACCATTCATGTATAGCAGTGGGGTATCTACCTGGGGTCGGCTTGTAGCGAACTGGCTTCTATTTTACCTAACACTGTTATGGATACCGGTTGGTGGAAAGCAGGTGGTAACTCTTACCTTCGTTTGGCTCTCTAAGCAAACCCCCAACTAGTGGTTTGCCCCATATGCACGAAGACTTATATAGTAATTAAATGTAGCTAGTCGTCAACTACGAGAGTAGGCGGTGGCGTGGGAGGCTCCCCTCCCGAGTGGAAACCATAGATGGACCGGTCGTTACAAGTAGAAGCCGAACAAGTCCCCCCGTCGTGTAGAGCTAAAACAAAAAGAAGGGCCATCTTCGAAAAAACACTACGTAATCCAGCTATCGGGAAGAGGCAAAAAAAGAAAACGAACGATGAAAGCAAAAAGGTGCGAAAAAAAAAAGACATACAACACCAGGGATTCGCTGGTCGTCACCGACCCAACTACTAGTCCGGCGGTTACTGGCTTATCTATGGGAGAGCGGACGGGATCCCGAGTTTTCCAGTACCTTTGGTCGTATGTATTAGAAGTCGCCTGATATGGCTATTATGTAGGTGGGTGGGTTTGTAGAGAAAGTGAGAGCATCCTTGCGAGGGTACGGTCCGTACGTAGGTAGGTATCCTAGACGTAGATACACGTAGCTCGCGTGCACCAGCTGCCAGCTAAGGCCCACTATTTTAAATAAAATATGAATGAGTACAAGGAGGGATGAATGTATCGACAATAACCAACATGGGAATCAAGGATGGCTAGGGGATTCAGTATTGGGAGTGCAGTGGAGCATGGAGGAAGCGTAGTGTGTAAGTAACCATGTGAGTCTCTAGGTCATGGAAACATTGATGGGGCTGCAAGGATTCCGTAGTGTTGAAGATAGACAGGTATTTGAACGGAGAGCCAGTTCGTTTACTATAGAAGTCATGGCGGGAAGATGGTATATTGTCAGCGCCTGGCATCATTTGGTTCAATAATTCCACAACCGGGCCTGCATAGAGTGATTGATAGCATTGTTGTCACGGCTCTGTCTCTTAGAATATGAAACTGCTCGTATCTTACATCCGGAAAAGTAAAGCTTGTCGACGATTTATGAATGGCATTCTGCTTGACTTGTTTCTAGCAGTCTTGTAACTAAACACCGAGAGAGAATAGATGGTAGTAGGATATGGCACTGAAGAGATCGATATTGAGGACGCCTTTGGTCCAACAATAATCACCTCTCGGAGAGCCCAAAAGAAAAAAGGCGTGTGTGTACAAATTTCCATGTCATTGTTGATTCGCGGGGTATACGTTTTCCTATTCTAGTTTGCGTGTCAAACCCGACTGTCCCAAACGCCGATATAGTTATGCTCCAAGCGAGTATCTATAGTCCGACTAGCTAGTATGCGACACACACCCTCCCAGCAAGTATAAACACAGTTGCCAACTATACGATGACCTCACCATGACTAATAAACGAGTGATGTGGTATATCGCCATCCTGATGTCCCATCTTTTTCCTTCGTAAAGTTTCCTCTTTGTCGTCGTAAAGTCGTCGGCCCTGGACCCCTTATAGATGCTCCGTGGCTACTTCCTCCTGGCTATCCTCACTTGACCGCAGCTTCTCAGAGATAGCAGTACGCTCGTTTCCAACTAGGGTCCTCTCATCATCATCCCTTCTCTTGCCTCCTTCCTGCTCGAGGACCGTAACACTTATCATTGTGGCTCCAGCTTCGACGTCAGTACCCGTCGAGTTAGATCCTGCGTCTGCCTCGCTGTTGTTTTGCCTCCTCCTCTTGAGTCTCAGGAGGATAAAGTACGCCGCGGCAACAATGCACAGGACGACTGGGATGAGGATAAGGAGGAAGAGGAGATTTTGGTTCCCTCCACTTCCGCTGCCGGTCGGTGGACTAGAGGTCGAGGTTGAGCTAGATATCGTTGCGGGAGGAACCGGTTGACCGTAGTGGGTTGAGAATGTGGTGGATGTGGTTGTTGGTGGGACGGGTTGGCCAGGATGGTCCGGCATTGTGGTTGTTGCTGACATGACGCCAGCCGAGGAGGAGGGGGAGGAGGAGGAGGAGGAGGAGGATTAGCTAGTTGTGGTAGAAAAGACCAATGTCAAAGTGGTTTGTGGTGCCAAGCTTGGTTGTGAAGTACAAGAGGGGGTTGATGAGAAAGACTTTTAATATTGGGAAGGGCAGGCGTAATGTGTAGTTACGAGGTCCCGGGAATAGGATGGGATATCGGGCATAAATAACCCTCTTCCCTTGTGTTCGTGTTCCGTCTCTCTGGAAGTCCAGGATGGTGTTGCTTATACACTCGGTGTTTGGAGTGTACGAACATTCGGATGAACAATAGTCCCAGCGCTACCCTAGTTCGTGATCGGGAGAAACCGTGACTTTTGCCGTCGACCCTTTAGGGGTTTACCTAAGGAAGTAATATAGCCCGGGTCGAGTTTTTAGTGCGCTTTGCTTCTTCTCCTGCCTCACTCAGATGTGCGGTGGTTTAACAGACACCGGAGCGGCTAATGTGAGCTTGTGGACGTTTGGCGGAGAATACGGCACTCCTGATGGACTTCTCAGGTTGAGCGGTAACAGACTGCTGTGGTAGTTCAATCCGGCAATGCAGAGGCAAGGTCGTGCTAATTGGGTCGAACGAGACAAAAAGATGCGAACCATTTATCCAACGAAGGTACTGAAGTGAAATGGACTGTAATATTTCATACGAGAGAAGATAGGAAATGTTGGCCAGTATTTCGACCCGATCCGGTGGACGCCAAATGCACCATCAACACAAGACGATTTGAATAGAGACTCGGTGAAGCACGGAAGAAGGACCAGGGCCATGTCCTATTTATGTACCCAGTCAGCTTGCGCCCGGATTCTTTCAATAAACGCGGGTGATAGGAAAGGAACAGGCGTTGATAGACCCAGCAGCCTAGCTTTTGCAGCACGGGCACCTGTCTGCTCTTTACATGTTGAGGGGAGCTGACATGGATGGAGAGACTCAATACAAATAGTCGACTAGTACAGCTGCATGTCTCACACGCATACGTGGTTAGCACCAAACCTGTCGAGAAGACCCAGCATTCGGAGCCTCAACCGACCCTCAAAGCTACGTTCTCTCTCCCACCAGACTACCGGGAAAGGACAAGGCCGCCCAGTTGGTCATTGAGGTGACCCCACCAGCTGAGAGTGTGCAGAGTTTTGCGGGCCCGTCTGTGGCCTGTCGCCCGTCCAATGTCTGGTCTGCGTCACATCGTCGGGTTGCACTGCAGAAAGAATACGGCCTAGCGAGGATTCATGGCGAACAGACATGGCGGCGAAATGTGATAGCCTCGAGGAACCTGAAGAGCGGGGAGTCCAGACAATGACGAGACCTGGAAGAAGCACGGGCGAGTTTTGGTGGAAAACATTGGGTGTCGTGTCGTGTCGTGTCGTGTTCTGCAGCACGGAGCACATGGAGGCGCTGGTGTCGAGCCCTCCAAGTTCTACTTCCCACTGGTCATCTATCGTCATGGCCGTGCCTCCTGTGCCGCCCCCCGGAAAAGAAAAGCCCATTCGAGCACTTGGAGCGGGAGCAGCGCCGGTTTCCGGGGCACTTGTATAGAACGACGACCCGGCAGATATTAAATTATGTGAGAGAAGGGGGAGGGAAAATTCGGAGAGCGGAATCGTGCTGACGATCGTTTCTCCAGCCGCTACCGGGCCGCTTTCTCCAGGCTACATACATTTCTAGGGTACTGTACATAGATCGACCCTGCTTTGAAAGCACATCCTCTGAGCACACTACGTAAATACTTACAACCTTATAATTCCAGGTAGTATTTTAACTCTCTTGACCCTCGCTTTTAACATCCGATTCGAGTGGTATGGTGAGAGCACCGGCCGCCACCACCACCGTCGCAGGTCTCATTGATGATGGAGTAAATGTTTTGTGAATGTATAGGCGTGGTCCTGAAACAGGATCAGAAAGCGGCGAATGGGTATAATTTTTTGGAGCTCTGAGTACGAGACAGAAACCAGTGTTTCGTCATACTATGACATGGAAATCCTCCCTTACCTCTTGTTTTTTCCCTACCGAGAACTCCCATACCCAAAGCCGCCGATTGCAGGTAACAGAAATCCAGTCCCATCCGTAAATGCACATCCCACATGGTCCTGATGTGCGACCCCGGAAAGATCATACCATCCTAGCCTTATTCTTCACCCCGAAGGTGAAACTCGTATATGCATGCACCAACAACTAGAGGGAGGACTTCGAGCCCTGTTCCTCGAAACTACCCCCATTCCGAAACGAGTAACAAGAAACAGGCAACACAAGCGGAGTAAGTTGGCATGAAGTCGCCTTGGACAAAAAAGCGCCGATAGGGTGAATTCAACGAGAACCTGCACATGAAAAGACAAGCAGAATGAAAAACATCATTGGTATCATATGTGAAAATCGTAAAGGAAAAGAAGATGAAAAAAAACTTCCTTCGGTGAGGGATGGTCGCCGTGTAAAAAGTTCAAGCATAACTACTTCCTCCCTCCATCACACCCACCCGACGGGCACTAAATCCACAGTGCCCGATATTCATACCCTCTGCACCACGGAGGACACCCCACTGCATCAGCCGGACTGAGAGATCGTTCTCCATCGGCGACTTCGGACACCTTGCGGCAATTACAGCGGAGCAAGATCCTCCGCGCAGGACTAGTGGGTTCGGAGCGGGAGTACCAGTGACGGGATCCAGACCTGGGGACGAAGGGCGGCGGAACCCGAGGTTCACCACCAGCGCTGCGAGAGCACCCAGCAAGATCATGAGAGCCAGTAACCCCGCGCCAGAGATGCCTATCGCGGTGAGGGCGGCGCCCGCTTCGGAGGCTGAAGCCTCGGCTGCTAAAGTCACCGTCCAAGCTGGCGACGCAGTGGGAAACGACACGGTGCTCCTCATCTGGGCATCGCTAAGGAGGCTCGATGCGAAATTTGCCGAGCTGGAGGCCACGAACGTGATGCGCATGACGAATACGCTTTGGCTCAGCACGAAACCCATCGCCGCGAAAAGTGTAAGTAGGGCCCACGAGTAGGGTCGGGGCAGAGTGAGGAAGAGGCTGGTGCTTTGCGATCCCTTAGGGGATGAGCTCACGCGTAGGGAGCGAAGCGAAACGGCAAAGAGAGAGAACTCGTGGGAGAGGAAGTACGAGGTGAGCACGCTGTTTACGGATAGGTAGAGCCCCGCGAGGAGCAGGTGTGGCAACGCCGCCAGTATGGATGCGGTAGCTGCCGAGGTTCCCGAAGGAAGAACAAGGGCGGATTCTACTCTTCCTTCGCCGAAGGCACTTGGTGTCTTCTTGGGAGAGGTGGCGATGTTGACGGCAAGACCGGAGGCGGCGAGAGCAAGAGTGACGATATATGTTAGGACGGTGATGAACCAGATAGGTATGCTCGGGGCCGAGAACCACATGGCCTGCCTGGGGACCCAGTACTTTGCTTCACACTGTCCCCAGCGCCCCTGGTATGCGTCTGATTTTGTCATGAGACAGCCTCCTCTGGTTGTAGGGTCAGGATGCTCGAGGAAGCTTGAGATGGTATCGCCGAGAGTCACAAGTGGCTCGAACAACCTCTTTCGTAGGCTCATGGCGATTGCCACGACGGAAATCAGGTTTAGCAAGGCCACGATGCCCAGTGTAGATCCATTCAGTACTACTGCGCAGGACTGGAGTGAGCTGGGCTGCGCGAGGCAGTAGAGAATTGAGTGTCCGGAGATCTCCATCTCGCCTCCCTCGTCGAACTGTTCTAGAGATGTCCCCGGCTCGGTTGTTTGGATTAGGGAGCTGCTCGCAGAGAGAAGGTCTGTCACAAGGATCACAGCATCGAACTCGGTCTGGAACTCTGCGCTAAAGGAAGAGAAACACATGTCCGACGTTAAGTTGGTCAGTTCTCCCCGGCCCGCGCGTGCCTGGAGGTCCTGTACCTGGATTCTGCTTAGCCCGCCTTGGTTGGTGGATGACGCGTTGCTGACTTGAGCACCGTCGAGGAAAGATTGGGTGACGAAGAGGACGTCGTGGGCAACCGCAGTTTGAGAAATGTATATTACGGAATTATAGCTGCAAGAATGGATATTAGTCTAGCCGAACGGTAAAATGCACAAGGCCTTTCGACGAGAGGTTTTGCGTAGCAGTCCTTGACTCACATTACTTGTGTGACGGTGGCCGACAGAAGAACGGCTAGTATAATAAACACCCTGGTGTTGGAGATGTGCTTCAAGTTCCTCAGCGACGGCACACCTATATCGAGAAACCTCTTCATGCCGTGGGCCATCGACACTTCGGGGCGAGTTGGGCTGCTCATGACTTGGAAAACGTAGTTCGCTCCGCCAACAAGGATGACAACGAACACGTTGATGATGGAGAACAGACCCCACTCGATATCCCTTGACTTCTTGCAGGATCCCTCGTATACAGCCGTCTGGCCTGCAAACATCTTGGTTCTGGAAATGGTGAGGATGAAGCAAACAAATCCCACCACCAGTATTAGAAAGGTTATCA